>JARWLC010000001.1:151706605-151949105 GCA_033318265.1 Phyllotis vaccarum | reverse complement strand
ATGGTGAGGAAAAATAAATACAAAATTGGAGGACAGAAACAATCCTTTTTCAAGACTGACTTTAAGATATAATAACTAAGAAATTATGAGATTTGTGAAAGGCTACATTACACAATGAAACAGGTAAGAGAGTAGAATTAGACCCAAACAAATATATTCTATTTATCTTTTGAGCAACCCCAGAAAATATCTTATAGAAAATAATGTTCCTGACAAATAGTCTACAACCATGAATGACTATTTTTAAAAGGAATACTGATATAACTCACTTTTTAGATGAACTCTGTGGTATCCTCAATACAGGGGAGTTACCTTGTTCTTCAAGTTTTTGGGTAGTTTTTTTATTATTAATAGATATTTCATTATGTAAAAGTTCCTTAGCTTAGTTTCTTATTCTGTTTGCATAATTATAATTTTATTCTTTAATCTTATCTAAAAATTAGAGCACTGATTTTTAGATGTTAGAAAAGTCTGGTCAATTTGGAATTGACCACATTCGATTACAATGCAATGCCCTTATCAGTGGTGCATTACTGTTCTAGATACGCCTATATTTTATATTTTGATGTCTTACAATTTCTTTGCCTGGATTTATAATTACAATATTGCTGGCCTCACAAAATAAGTACCGACATGTTCTTATTTTTTCTATTTTGTGGAAGAGATTTATTTTGGAAATAAAAAATTGTTTTTTTACTTGTAAATCCTGATGAATTTTATGGACATGAAAACATTTATTTTGGTAGTGTGAGCTATAACTTCAATTGCTACAGTTGATGGAGAGCTGTTGTGCCGTGTATTTCTTAAGCAAGTCTGGATTACTTGTACTTTCTAGAGGGTTGGTTCATTTTATCTAATTTGTTGGCACACACTTGTTTGTAATATCTCTTCATTTTCAAGTCCATGTCAATGAAAGCAGGAGGATGCTCCTATACGTGTTCTTGATTTTAACTGTCTCTTTTTTCCTCCAACAATCAATTCATCTGCCATTTTCATGTCTGGATACAGGTTTATTGATTTTCTTCACTTCTAAGGGGCCTTATGTTGTTCTGATTAAACTTCCTTTTCATTGTTTTGTTTATATATTCATCTTAGCACTTCTTCCTTTTTGATCTTATGTGTCAAGTTTTAATGTATTCTAGAGTAGAAAATCGAATGATCGATTTTAAATTAATCCTTGTGCATAGTTCTAGTAGTAGGCTTTTTTAATGTTTTCTGTATTTTTATGTTAATTTTTCAAAATTTTTATAGACTTCCTTAGAGATGTATTTATTAACCCATGTTTAGCTCATTTTTTTTCAGTATCAAGAAATTTCCAAAGTATATTTATAATGTTAATTTTAAAACTTTATGATCACAAACACACTTTATATGGCTTGAGTACTATCAGATTTGTTTAGCATTTTTTTTTTATTTTCCAGAATAATGTCCAATAAAATAAATACTCCCTTCTTACTTGAAAATCTTATATTATATAGATGTTGGCAACAATATGTTTGAAATGGGATTTGGGTTAAGTTTGTTCATAGCTCTATTGAAGTGCATTCAGTTTTTTAATTATTTTTTCTTAAAAAGGAAAGGGAAGATAGAAGGAAAATAGAAGAGAATATAATCAGACCAATCAAACAGCAAAGGAATCATGGCTTGGAATAAATCAATGCTACAGAGTTCTGGAGGATTCCAAGGTTAACTGGAACTGTTCCCTTACCAAGTAAGTCATTCTCCATTTCTGATGCTCTCTGCAGATACCATTGACCCCCACCCTTTACACCACACAGTCACAGAGGCCTCAAACTCCAGAGCAAGTAAATATGTTGTATTTGTTTAATGTTTGTAATTGTACATCCTTCCATTAGCCAATAATTATAAATGCTATCACTTTCCAAACTATGTACAATGCCAGGTTTATGAATAAGCTGGCTTGTAAATTCATCCAGTTTTAAAACAGCAACCGTGATGTTTTTGCTGTGTCCTTAATTATGTATTATAATTGGCTCAAGCATCCATCTCATTTCCTTAGTGAAGACAAACTTTGAACTAAGGGTGTCCAAGGTCTTAATAGTTTATTCCCTTGCTGGTGTTATTAGGGATGCCTCTGAGAAGTGGCGTGAAAGGGCATTTTGACTGAGATATGAAATTATCTTACCCACTTTGTGGGTGTTAAAATTATCTTGGGAAAAGAAGGTGGCAAGAGTTTGCAAATTAAGTGGGCCTGACCCATGTGACATTTCAATTTTCTTCTAAAAGAAAATTGATGCTTTTCTTCATGACACATTATAATAGAATTTTGCAAACAAAGAATGGCTTTAAATAATTTCTTTGAGGAACAATTTGGCAATACCATTTAAACTTGAGAATAAGAACACTTTGAGATTTATTAAATTCTCTATGGAGAGTTTCTACTCTAGTTAAATGTTTTACCAGTCCTTCAGTAGTAGAATATTATTCAAAGCTCAATTTTAATAGGCTTTTTAAAAAAATTTGCTTTTCCTAAAGATGATGTGCATTTAATTTTATAAATATTGCATTGAAATACAAATGACTGTTACAAACACAATTATAGATAAAACTCACCAACAAAGTGTTAAGTGATTAAAAAAGATATATTATTCATATTATTTTAAAATTTACCAAAATACTTTCAAGATACTGTGTATTTAACAGGGTGAGAGAAAAGTGAAGATCATATTCTATGTTCAGAATAGTAGATATCTTAGAGAAGATAACGAAGATATGAGGTAGGCTTTACTCTGTGTGTATTCTTACTGCTTTAGAGAGAGGCCAACATAAAGTAAAGAATAGCTCTCAATATAACCCTGTAATTTGTTAACCGATGAGGCACACTATGCTTTAAAAGCATATGCAGTCTAGAAATACACCAGTTTACTTGCAAAATCTCTTCTAAGTTTCTGGGTATTTTAATACTCTGAAAACCTAGCTCTCCAGGGCCTGAAAATATAACCTTCCCCAAAATTTTATTGTGGTAAAACAGACATGAAAACATTAGCTATTAAATCCATTTTAAACAGTTTCTTGATATGGATTACATTCATATTCTTATGTGAATACAACAAGGATTATCTGCATAATTCCAACCTTGAGACTTCTTGCCCTTCTTGGGGAGGAGATGGGGAATGGGGAGGAGGGAGGCCGAAAGCTGACTGGGAGGAATTTGGAGGAGGGAAGGAAGGGGGAGCAGGGGAATACATGGAAAAAAGACTTTTTTATAAATAAAAGAACTTAAAATTCCTTATCAATTCAATAAGTCCACATTCACACCTGTCTCCAGCCACTGGCAACAACCATTCTTTCTCTGTGATTTTCAATATTCTATAATCCTCATCAGAGATTCATAAACTATATTTTTATGACTAGAATATTTCACTAAACATAATATTTTAAAATTTTATCCATTTCTTAGTATGTGTATGTCTTTCTTTTCTACACTAATTAATATTCACATGTAATGATTGTACATGTGTTATGTAGCTGTGTTCTGCCTAGAAACATTTGCTCATGGGACAAAGAATGAAACTATAAACACCTAGGAGATAAACAAAACTCAGAAAGCCCAGGAATTTAAAAAATTTACATGACGCACAAGAACTCTCCCCATAATATAAAAAAGTAAATAATTGCTACAAAGAAGAGAGACTATCTTATAGGCTGAGCTGATTTTTGGATATAGTGAGTTTTGGAGACACAGCTTTCATGAGACATCACCCATTTGGGGTGGAAATTTTGTGAATGCTGTTGCCTTTGAGTCACCCATACTTCGGTCAATAAATCTTCGTCATGTTCCTGTAAGCAGCTCTTCAAAGCTAAGTGACTCAATAAGCTAAATTTGCTTGAAACAGTATTGTTTCTCTATTTCCAGTGTCCTGTTTGAATGTGGTAAGTTGAGGTTTATCTTTATAGCCACAGGAAAAGTCAACAGCAGCATTAACTTTGTTTTTCTTTTCCTTTATCAGTTGATATGCATATTTTCTGTTTTCATATTTTATCTACTATAGCTGATAACACTTTTAAGTTGGAGGGACAAACATATTCAAGTCATTCTTTATGAACATATACCAGACACATGAAGCAGAAAATATGGGGAAACTTTGCTTAAGTATGTGGGCCTCAAGAGTGGTTATCTCTGGACCCAAGGGAGAATAAACATAAAGAAATAAATGAGCATAGATTTTTTTTTTTTGGTAAGAAATGATCTGATATAGATATAAACAGCAAGGAATAGAGATATGGAAGATGTGTGTAGTAAATAAAGGTGGCTGGAAATTTCAGCCATTGGTATGGTGACATCTCTTTATAGAAGCCTTTTTGGTAGCATTGGAGGTGATAGAAAGTAGGAGAGGGGAACATGAAATGCTGGATTGAGTTTATAGTTCAGGGACTCATTTTGAAGGTAAAGGAACAGAGAGAATAATAAAATCCATGTGAAAGAATAAAGTAGAAAAGAATGATTAAGTGGAAGTTAATGCCAAGGCTATAGGATGCTTTAGGCAAGGAAAGTTTATCTATGCAAAAGTTTGTCCTAATAAATAGTGCTTAGGTATTTCTAACATGGAAAGGAATGCTATGTACAAACCAAGAAAGGAGTATGTCAGAGAAAGTTGGAGTAAGTTTCACCAGGTATGAGAGGGATGGTTGGAGTTGTCCTGAGGGATTGACAGTAAGAGAAAGGGACAAGAGACACTATGGCTAGGTCAGCGAGCTATAGAAATATGCAAAGAGTGTGGTAGGATGCAGGGCATCGATACATTCCAGGAGACAATATGAGAGTGGTGATGTTAAGACCAGATGGAATAAGACAGTATATTCACATCTTATTCTTGCTAAGTTTGAAGAACCACAAATTGGCAGAGGATTAGAGAAGTTCAAGTTCAGAAGAACATGTATGCCTGTTGCTTTGATGCTCCTCAATCATGTTTGCCTGTTGACATGCACCCTTAACCTTAGGAAACAAAAGGAAAAAAAAAGAGAGAGGACCAAAAGGACACCCCTTTCTTCTCTATTTTTTCTTATTTCAGTTGGGTAAGTTACTCTTCAGCAAGTTATCCTGAGACACTGGCACTCCTTTGATCCTCAGACATGGAGGGAAGATGGCTAGTACTTTCCTATACCATAGCTCAGACTGACTATAAGTCAGTGAAGGAGGAAATGTGGTCTTGTGGGAGGGGATGTCAGGTCCTCTTTGGACCTGCTTTAGCTGCATGCTACTGATACACATAAGTTTGAGCCAAACACTCTCCAAACAAGGTGAATGTAACTCAAAGTCTTTTATAACATCGGTGGTCATATTATGACATAGAGATGTAGAAACCTGATTCCTTAAGGACAATCTAACTTCTAACATCACTCTCTAACTAGATACGTTCTTCAGATGAACAGGCAAATGGGAAAACATTCCCTGTGACTAGATTTAACTCTTAGAATGAAATTGCAACTTTAGGAATGAATGCCATAAAGTGGATCCGAATTCAGATGATTTATTTTCATGAGCAAGCTGTTTTTAGTTCTTACATAACTTGTAAAAATTCTGTGAGAAATGAAGTTAAGCATGACCTGGTTTTATTTTAGCATAGACCAGTAGGCTAATTCAAATGCTAGGATGTCTATGGAAGGCCCTTCCAAACAAAGTATTGTCTTGGTAGCTTTCCCCTTTTCCTAAATTATTACTCTGAGACAAGAAAAAACTTGTTATATGACTTTTAACACTGGTCCCCTCCTTCCCAACTCATACCACAGTGGAAAATTGGAGTTTAGCTGTGGAACTCTTTGCATGTCATTAGAAGGATATGTGTTCATGTCTACCCTACCATCATTGGACTCAGTAACATTTTTATTCAGGCTACATCCAGATTCTCTCTTATTGTTATCTCCCCAGTGTTGCAGAGATACATATGCTTTCATATCCCAAACTTCAACTGCAGGGTTAGTGTAGGTAGATTTATAGCTCTGTGCATATTTCATTTTCTCACTTGCAAGATACTTTTCTATCTAATGGAAACTACCATCTCAGATGACCCTTACTGGAATGTAATGCTATTCAATTTTCAGACTTTTATGAAGAAGTGAAAGTATGTAAAGGAATCTTTAAAGAAATCTAACTGCTAATGAAGTCACTCTAGTATTTTCAAAAAACAAAAACCTTATTGCTTAATTATATATCATAAGTAATCTTACATTTGTTGAGTTACAAAGGTAATTTAGATTCAACTAGGCTATCAGACTTTTAAGTACTCAAGGAAATGTTATCTTAACAAAAATCTGATTTTTTTTCACTTTGGATTTGATTGAGCTTTACTCAATTGTTACATTCAAGCTAAAATTAGAAGACTGTGAAACATCCTGTTAGGGCGCTACAGTCAGGACCCATGAGATAATGGGAAAAGCTGAGGAAGAGTTCTATTATTTTGGCAATCATTTATCCGGAAAGGCACGGTACTTAAGAGATTGCACTATAAACAGTACACAGTCCCACAGAAGAGTCAATGGAGCTAGCAAATAAAGCCACAATAAGCAAAATCCTCAACATTCAACAGATGACACAGGTGGGGAAGGAGACATGGAGCTTATCCTATATCAAGGACCAAAAAGTGAATGCTCAGGAGTTTTAACTGGCCTTCAGCTATGCAAATGTTAATTCTTAGACCCTTACATGGTCTTGAACAGAACAAATAATATAGGACACACAATAGGCAGAATGCATGAGCAGTACAGTTAGCAATATACAAAGTAAAAGCTCAACAATTATAAAGGCCATTTAGGCTTTGTGACTGTCTGTGGGCATCACCCTGAAAGGATTGTTCTCAGACACTCTCTAGCTCTTGGTCTCCCTTCCTACTTCTCTCCATAGGCAGTAGTATACTGATATCTACTTTTGAACATCTTAACTGGATCCAGGGTTTTTTAATAGATACTAAAAGAAACTTTATATATTGGGTAGGCAAAACATTAAATTACTCTGAATTATGAATAACAGAATAGAGCTTAGGAAGCAACAATCTATTGAAAAAGACCTTTCTGCATTCTTACTCAGAAGATGGACAATTTATATTAAAGGAATAAGCTTTACAACTGCAAAATTTCTTCTTAATAATAAATTCACTTTATTGTTAAAAAATCTTGTAAATTAAAAAATCATACAGTTAATTTAACAGTCTTTCAAATAAGTGCTTGCTCAGACCTGAAGTCTATGAATCTCAATGGACATTTCTTCAGTGGAGAATGGTGATTCTGAAGCCCTGGAGCCTCACAGTGGATGTTAAAACCTTCACTATCAATTATATGTTTATGTACTTACCTACTACAAAAAAACAGATCAAATCATGATAGTTAAAATAGAAAAACAAAGAACTTTATATGTTCTCTTTCATGGTTCCTGTATTTTGAATAGATCTAAAAAGCTAGCTCAGGCCAGGGTCCATGGACTCTATAGCATGCACTGTTTACTTGGTTGGTAATCAAAGGATGGCTGTATTTTGCAAGAGTCATAGCTGTGATGGTGATTTTGGACCTGCACAAATTAACTTGGAAGAACAAAGCTAGCAAGTCTAACCACGTGTTTGCCATCAGGGACAACTTCTGACTTGACACATTGGAATTTTATATAAAGCTCAATCTTACTCATCTCTTGTACCTGATTGGATGGGAACTTACACAAATATTATTTTTCCACTTCCCAAATTAGATAACTCCAATAAGAAACATTTGGTATAAGTTGTTTTATGTTTCTAGTACACTATCAAACTGATCTATGTTTGTCTAAACATTTATCTCTGTGAGTAAGCTATTTTAAAATGACAATCTTCCTCCTTTTTCACTTGGCTGGAGAACTATGTTTAGTGTTTCTTGAAATTCTAATGTTGATGAAGTAGTTGATTTTAATTTTTTGGAAGGTTTTTGTTTCATGTTCAGTAAAAGATAGCATTGATAGGTCCTCCAAGTATTTATTACACAAATCCTATTTGGACTTATAATAAAAACCTGGAGTCAAATATTGGGGGAAAGTTGAAAGATCCGGGGAGACATGAGAACAAGCCACAACCACTTCTCACCCAGCCAACTCCCAAGGCTTGTCTCCATGAATCCTTTGACTGAATCTCTGAGTTTTCAGCCAAAAGGGAAGGGGCAAATTCTGTCTCCTCACACCTTATAAACCTTTCTTGCCAAGCAATATCACTTCCCAGTTCATATATCCTAGTGCTGGCATTAAAGATGCCTGTAACCACTCCCTGATCTTTATGGCTGGATCTGTGGCTGACACTGTCCTCTGTTATTCAGACAAACTTTATTAGATGTACAACATATCACGACATATCCTCTTTTCTCAAAAAGGTTATAACTAATATAAGAAAATCATATACAATAAGAACAATAACTATATACAACATGTAAGGCAATAATTACATCAATAATGTCTATTCCATTAACAATTGACAAATTCAGAGAAAATATGTCATTATTTATCCTATCTCAGTAAGTCCAAAAGATTGTACCTAACTCACTTTCTATCTAACTTGTATTATCAACCAAAAACTATCTTTTGATGCCTCTCAAATTTATACATTTTATACTTCATTAGTGAGATTCTTTTCTGAAATTTTTAACAAGGAAAAATAGTTATAACTATTTAGTCCTAACTCCCTCAGAGACTCAAGAAGGAAATAACACCAACTGAGTAAATAAAAAGTATAAGCAAATGACTTTCAAAAATATGAGAAATGACAGGAAGAGAAGGCTGCCTGGACAGTCACCAAAGTTTCCTCTGTAATGCTTGTGCATTCATCTTCAGCCTACTCTCTGAGCCTATCTGGCAGACCACTTGGGCGTGTGGTCTTATGTTCTTAAGTTTACTCTCTGCTGTTGGGTGCAATGGATTCTTTAGCTTGAAAAGAGAAAACATTGGATTAATTTTCAAGTCCTTGGAGAGGAAACTGTATCATTTGTTGTCCAGTCTCTACTTACTGGGAAAATGCAAGGTTCTCTCAAGTCTTGGCTAGAGTAGTCTGGGAGGCTGGCTCATCTCAAATAGCCACGTAGAAATTGTCCTGAGAAGTTTGTAGTCCTAAGCACATCTCTGGTTGGTATTTGTCAGCTTAATGGCATTATCATAGTCTATATAAAATTATTGTTGTGGGGCCCCACCTTCCTTTTGGAGACTTCAAAGGTCACAGTTTGGCATTTTCATGGTTCACTGCAGAAAACTAATAAAAGACTCAAACCTAAAACAATGTATAGGAAGCTAAATGAAGCCTTTCGCCTACAATTAGTATTTTATATGAACATTAATGTAATGACAAAAGCTTCACATATATAATAAATTTTGGTATAAAATTTATACCTCACTAAAAGTTTTGAATAGTCAAAAAACCCCCAAATATCATGAGATTAGTAGCAATAAAATAGTCTCTTAATTTTGGATTTTCTTCTGTCCCATATCAGGTGGCTCTTCTGATATGATACAGAGACTTTGCATTTTTTCAAACAAACATGCTTGGGTTTAGAGAGGAGATAGTGACAGTCCAATTCCAAAGCCAGATTTAATTGATAATTGAGTTAGGGCCTCAACTTTTCTTAGAAGCAAAGAGATATAGATATTACATAGTGAGATTTTACCCTGTAGAATATACTGATACTAATAGGTCCAATAAACAGAATCCTTCTCCAACCATTATTTGGTGTTTTTCCCTTACAACTTATAAAATTGTCACATCATTGGATGACCCATTATTTTTTGTTATCATGATGTTTCTCTTGTTCAAATCCGGTCTTTATTAATTTTAATGGTATCCATAGCTTTTCATCGTCTGTGGAAACAAAAGCAAATCCCCTTTCCCAATGTATCACATATCCTGATTTTCATTCTGAAGTCAACACATCTTTGAAATAGACAGGCTGGTTTAGCTCAGGAGCTTTCTACAGTTCAATGTCTTTCAGCAGATGTTGTTCCTTTTTCATTAACATTGAGAAAATTCAAAGTTAATAAAGCATTTGGTAATCTATTTCTATGCGTCTTTGTTACCTCTTTTTGTTTATTTAACATATCTTTGAAAGTTCAATTTGATCTTTCTGTGACTGCTTGCTTTGTAGGATTGTGTGGTATGCCTGTAATATGCTTTAAAATAATAATAAGAAAATCATTGTTTCATTTTACTAGAGACATATGCAGGAACATTATAGTCTTAATTTGTACAGGTATCCCATATGGCCACAACTCCAAGCAAATGTGTTATTACAGAATCAGCCTTTTCAGAACGCAAAGCAGTTGCCCATTAAATTTATTAAAACATATTTATTGTGTTGTGTACATATATTAATCTTTTAAATTTTATAAAATGAAACATATCCAGTTTCCAAATTTCATTCCTATGTATACCTTTAGGATTACTTCCTGCTAGAAATGGAGTTTTGTTATAGAAGAACAAGTAGGGCATTTTTTTTTAAAATTATTTTTACAATTTCTTTGTCTTGTCAAGTGATGGAGACATTCTTCTTTAAATTCTTTCTATTGATGTGATATTTTTTTAAATGAATCTCTGAGGTCTCCTCCACATTTACTATTAATTTCACCATTACCTTGTGATACAAAGCCTGGAATATCTATATGGGATCAGATGTGTGTTATATATTATGTGTCTCACAATTACTTTTTATAACAGAATAAATAATGAAGTTAGTTCTGATTCTTCAGGAATAAAGTCAGCAGTTTCAATGTGTAAACAACTTTTTCTGTATACTGATAGTCAGTGACTGTGTTAAGAGGTTCTGTAAAATCCACTAGTACCATCAAAATAGGCTATAAATCTGACTTTTGGACAGAATTATGAGTTTGAACCACTTTACTTAAATTTTCTGATTTGTAACCTGCCTTTTTGATTTTTTTGTGTTAGTATAAAATGTAGGCAGTCCAGAAATTGGAGTTCCCCATACAATATGAAGACTAATTCTGTTATTTCCCTCTATAAATTAAATTCTTTTGCTTTGGGATATCTGTTGGCAATATTTCTCAAAAAAATACTGTAAATCTTTTTACTAAGGTTAACTTTCTACCAATAATTAGTCAATTTCATTACTAGCTGACAATTTATGTTGGATCTATTCCTACCAATTGATAACATCTTAATTTTTCTTTAAAAATCAGGTCAGAAATCTTTTCTATGTGTGTCTTTGATATCCTACTCAGTTTATGTGGTAGAAATAACCATTTCAATATAATAATTTTTCTTTTCATTAAAATTTTTGTAGGAGAATATTTAGAGGGTAAAATAAACAGAATTTAATTAAGGTCTTGATCCTTATGATTCCCCATGTCCATCTTATAATTTCTTTTTTACAAATGACAATTCTCTCTCAGGTTCAGCTGATAACAAAATTGGACTATTTAAGACTTAGTACTATCTAAGATTTTGAACAAATTTTCCAGTTCACTTTTTTTAATCTCAACAGTGTACCATATATCATAACTGTCTCCTAGTGGTCTTCAGAAATCGTGTCTGAAATCTGTTTCTTTTATATTGCGCTTATTGGGTATAATTTTTCATAAATCTATTTCATATCCTAAATAATTAATAGAATATCCTCTTTGCATTTTTAAGAAGTAATTTATTAAACTTATACAGACATTTTTTTCCTTTTTCAAAAATTCTTCCTAAAGAATTTATATTTGAGTTAGCCTGTAGGATGTCATCATGTTGTAATAGATTGTAGAAATTGCTTATCTATCACTTCTAATGAATGTTGTATAAAATATTAGCTAAGGATGGGTTATTTAGCCTTCCCTGTAAGAGAACCTTTCCATTTATATCTCTTTAGAGGCTGAGAATTATTTTAATGATGCATTGTAGTAGCATATTTTTCCTTGTTATGTTGAAGAGGTATGAAGTAGAAATAGTTATCAATAGTAGATAATTATAAAAAGTCATCATTTGCTTTAAATAAAAGGCAAGGGAATTTCAGATTGTAGTATCACCTTGTTAACTGTTCTTATATTTGTTATCATTATCCCCCTTTTCAGATTTCTTTTACATAACAAATACTGGAGAATTTTAAGGGCTGGTTGATGCTTCAATATAGAAAACATACCAAATAAACCAATATGGAGCTATTATACCAGATGTTCTAAGGCCTGAAATTTCTCTTTTGTTAAAGGTCATTACTGAACCCATATAGGCTTATCTGTTAACCATTTTTAAGGTAGAGCTGTTGGTGCATTGGAAAGTTTAGCAACTGTTGTGCTTTATTTTTGTAAATCTTGAATAGTCAATGGCTGTATTTTATAATATCTTCGAATATTTTCCCAGAGCATATGTTAGATTATAGTTTGTTTCTGAAATTGTAGGTATGTCAACTTGAGTAATTCATTGTTATAATAAATCATGCTCCTATTAATTTATAGCTATGTTGATCACATATGGTTTTAATTTTCCTCTCTGTCCTTCTGTCCCTATACATTCTAGCCATCTTCCACTCTGTTTTACAGTGAATAATGTTTCAGTCCCTAAAACCTGAATATTCATCTTTTGAAGGGGCCAAGTTAAACACCAAGATTCTGGTGCAATTATTGTTAGATCTGCTCTTGTGTCTACCAGACCTCCAATGACAGTGTCATTTTATGTATTCTGGTTTGTTTATTTATAGAAGTTTGCTAAAATATTTGCTTTATTTTTTTTAATTTTTTGGTTTTTTATTTAGATTTTATATCATACAGAACAGTATTTTTTTTTTAATAATAGAAATTATGTTCTCTAATTGCTTTGGAAAGGTAGTTCCTTTATGATAACAGGATGAGACTGAACTGAATTTGATACAGGAGTCCACAAGAAGCTCCTAATAGTGTTCCCCAACAGCAAAAAGTTGCTTTGTTTATCCTTTGTTGATCTAAATTTATTAATCTAAGACCTGCCTTTGCTACATCTCTTGCGTACTCCAGAAGGGAGGGGTGTTTTATTGGGACTATTCTTAGCAAAAAATATGTTGTTTCAAAGAATGCCTTGTTTATAATTTATTTTTAGGTGATTTTATTTCCATAGTTGTTATATTTGATATTTTGATTTTTCTTTAAGTCTGATAACTTCTTCTACCTAAGCATCATCATACTTATGAGATTCTATATTAATTGTACCTCAGATATTCTTCCAAAGGTGCTGATCTTGCCTTTAATGGCCTAATTATCTTTTTGTATTATATATTAGCATATTCAAAACCAGAGATTCAATTATTACTTGTATAGCTTCTAAATGTGGTATCATTATATTTATTGCTGAAGTCAATCTTTGTAGGATATCAGTAAACATTTCTTTGGGGCCCTTTATCACTTTTATAAATGACTCATTGTTTTCCTATTTTTTTTTCAATTATATCCCAATCATTCAATGCTTCCATGCAACATAAAACCGGGGAGTGGTCATGATGCAATTGTCTTTCTACATTAGCATAATCTCCTGCCTTAAAATGTTGAGCTTGGGATATTTCAATACCTCTAGCACAGCTGTGTTGTTTAATGGTTTTAGATTCATCATTTTTTTTTTTTTTTTACCAGATCCTCTATTGCAAATGGGGACCAATCTCCAAAACTACAGTAACCATATCTGTCCAGTTTTATGGTAATTCTGTTGCAAGTTGCCTATGAGTTTAACATCTGCTTTACAAAGGATAAATGCATGCCATATGAGACTATTGCTTCTTTGAATCTTCACAAATCTATCACTTGCATAGGAGTCCATTCAGCTCTTACACAGTCTCGGAATTTTTATCATTTGGCAATTCCTGTAAGGTTACTGGATAAAATTTGAAAATTTTATACTTTTTCTCTGTAGACTTATATGGGAATTTTGAGATTGGTTCTCCTTTAAAATCCTCTGTCTGGATCTCAATATATATACAATGTTTTAACATGGCTTTCTAATACTTATATTTTGGCACCCATATCAATAAATTTGGCACTCATATGAACCAACGTTTTAGGACTAAAACAAGAATGATAAAACAAATATTTATAATAGACATTATATTAAATACTTTCTCCTTTTAGGCTTCTACTTTTAAACCAGCTAGAGTATTATCAAAGAAAGACTATTTTTTCTCATTGTAACAGTGTTTTCTATTTTTTAAGGTATAAAAAGATTCTCTCTATTTCTTAAACTACTTTCCCTTTTTAAAAATTCCAATTGACTTGACTCAACAAATCTATTGACAATGATGACTGGACTCAAATGAGGGTGTAGTGTGTCACTAACCTAATGTAGCAGCAGCTTGAGGAGGGGATCCAGGAAAAGTCACAATCCACTGGGATAGGAAACCAGCTGCCTGAAAAACTCATCCAAGGGATCCTGAAGAAGAAATACATGTGGCAGGAACTACTTAAAAGACAGAGCTGCCTAGAGGTGAGAGGTTAACTCTGAAAGAAAAACCTAGCCTGCTGGATAGTGTTCTGGCCACGTGTAGTTCTGGCCTGTGCTGGTTGGTAGCTGCAGCGCCACAGGCAAGTGACTTTTTCTTAAATCTGTGCCTCAAAAGATGGGTGCCATATATTGCACAAATTCGACTTAGTCGTATAATAAAAACCCAAGCCAGATATTGGGTAAAAGCTGAAAAATCAGAGATACAATGGAACAAGCAGCAGCTACTTCTTACCCACCAACTCCTCAGCATTTTCTCCATGAATTCTCAGACTGATTGCCTCTGAGTTCACAGCAAAAGGAAGTGGTAAACTCCATCTCCTCACACCTTATCAACCTTTCTCTTCCCAGAAATATCACTTCTTGGCTCAAACTTCCTAGTGCCAGGATTAAAGTCATGTGTTACTACTCCCTGACCTGTATGGTTAAAGTGTGACTGACTCTGTCTTCTGATCTTCATGCAAACTTATTAGATACACAATATATACCAAGTATATACCACCTTGACCATCAGATTTTTCCATCTTCTTTTAGTAGTTTGAACACACCATCTTGACCTTATAAGGTTTGTCGCTGAAACATAACTGTATCTGAGTTTTCTAATTCATGATAAATTGCTTTGATCTGTTAATTTCTAGTCTTTTAAAAAATATACTTGTCTTCTATATGGTCTCTTGTTTAGGTACAACCATTCCATATTCTTACCTAGTGTGGCAGCAGCTAGGGATATTTGGATTATGGCCTTCATCTGGATGCTCTTTGATCCAGAAGCAGAAGCTTTTTCATTATCAATATCTCTTGGAATAAGTTTTTGTCAATTTACCTTTTCTCCTCGAATTTGTACAACAAGGACCCTTTTTACCTCTAGTCACATAGACTTTCTCCTCTGAGTCTTGTATTCTTCTTATTCTTCTAACTGGATTCGTTCTAATGATCTGCCTTGAGAATCAAAGTCTTCTTATTTTGATGTGATGAATCTGCCCCTGAAGCTTTATTGAAGTTTAAGCTCTGACAGTGATTCATCAAGTTCCAGGTCTCCATTGCCTCATTCTGATTGCCTTTCGTCATTAATCAGTGAACTTTATTCCAACCTCATTTATTATACTCTTATAGCTAGATAAACGTCTTTAAGGTAACTACTGCAGATCATTTGCCACATACTGGGATGAACATTCTCTGAGTCATTTGGTCTTTGTTTTATTTCTTTGGTCATATGCTTCTGATTATTTTTTATGTCTTTTGGGGTAGTCAATTTTCTTACCCTGTGAACTAGCTTTGGCAGATAAAGGCTTGAAGCTGCCAAACTAGCTAGAAACATTCATGAAGTATGAGGTTTCTGGCCCGGACTTTCGGGCCTAGCCTCAAGGTTTAGGCCCACAGACCTGCAGATTCACAGAGACACACAGATGCTTACAATAGTTTTAGGCTGATTGGCCTAAGGCCCAGGCGTATAACTTGCTAACTCTTTACCCTTAAACTAACCAATGACTGTTATCCTGTTGAGCCATGCGGCTCAGTACCTTTTGTCAGAGCAGTATAGTTGTCCTCTGCTTCTTCGGGTTTCTCTCTGGCATTCTGCTCTGTTCATTCTGTTCCCAGAGTTTTCTTAGTCTGGTAGCCCTGCCCATACTTCCTGTCTGCCTCTGGTCAATCAGTACTTTTTTTTATTAAACCAGTTGGTGAAACAATTATTTACAATGGAACAACATAATCGCCCTACACTCTCACATTCTCAGTACTTTTCTGTAACCATACTCAATCCACTTCTCTTACCTCCTTGGTGGGAGCAGTGTCAGATTTAGGGTAATTGTGCATTGCCAGAGCCATATCTTGCACTGAGCGCTGTCCACTGTCTTTTCCTAGGACATCAAAATAGTATTCATGTTTGTCAGCCACATAGTCTTCCTCTAATTATCTGCAGTAGTTCAAGTGTGACATCTGAAGGGCAAATCTCTCTTAAAACATACCAATCCAAGATTAATATTTATTGGAATATAAACCAACACTCACGATATAGGTAACAGCTTATATAGGCACCTGAGAGATCAGATTATTCATGCGATGGATGCCAAACCAGTCTCTCAAGCAGTCAGGAACAAAATGGGGCTCCCCAAGATCCTAGCAGCCCCTCTTGAATGGGGCTGGCCACTCCCCCTTCAAAAGCCCGGGACCCTGGATAAACGTCTTCTGATCTTCTCAGCTGACACCTGAATCCTACCACAGACAGCTGTCACATTTCCCTTCCTAGATGTCACTCTTATTCTAATTAAACAGGGTTTATCCCAGAAAACTTTGGTTTTTTTTTTTCACTCATATCAGATTACCACTTCTGTCTACTAGCATCCAGACTTTTTGTGGTCAGGAAATCTTTGCTTTTCTCACTACTATATTCCTTGTGCCTAGTCCATGAGTAAGTATTTACAAGGAAAAAGAGATGTGAATTCTCAAGTGAGTGACTGGCTGGAGTAGTGTCCTTCTACTGTGTTCCTCCTTGTTTTGGGATACTATTACAAATGCTAAGTGTTTATCCTATCAGTAGTGAAGAAAAAGCAAAGTTAACATCCCTTCCTGGGAGGGTTGTGGAATAAGAGGGATGCTTTGCTATTTGTTCATTGGGTCCTTCTTGATAACAATTCACCACAAAGACTTTCTTCCACTATTTCTGTCTTTGAAGACTCCAGCACCTGATATCTGGTGCTACATAGGAAATGCCTCAGGGCAGGCTATCTCTTTAATTGTTTTAATATTTAATAATAAAATAAGATGGAGAAATATAGAAGTCATTATCATATTTTTATGTACTTAGGGGGAGCCTTGAGAAGTTAATTTAAAAATCATATGTAGATGAATTATATAATTGACTAGAGAAATAAGGAAGAGATAAACTGCTAACATGTATAAATTTAAAGGTTAACAGTAAATAGGTATTTTCTTCGCTGAACTATTTTGATAAGGAGCTTGCTCACCATTAGCTACCTTCTTATTACCTGCAGTGTGGAGTAGCATGAGCTGAGATGAGAGAGAGTGAAGGACACTGTGGAGTTGTAGGTAGTGAACACACATGAACCTTGTTAAAGTAGCACAACTCTTCAAGTACAGTCAGGGAATAACAACATAGACACTTTGTAGGTGATTTAATCTTCTATGGGAGAAGAGAAGTTACATTTAAATTGTATTAGAAAAAAAGAAAAAAATGGTTATCAAAATTAAGAGGATAGAAAAAAGTCTTTGACAAATTCTGAAGAAAGGGGTTTGAGAGTATTAATACTAAGATTGAAAATCAGAAAGACAATGAACTATAGAAAACTTTACTTTGACTCTATAAAAGAAAATAAAAGTAGATTTCAGAGGAAATAATTCAGAGGAAGATAAAGAAGACATTTTAAAAATATAAATGGAATCTGGAGAGATGGCTCAATTTGGTTAAAAGTGTGTACTGCTTTTTCATGGAGTCCAAGTTAAGGTCACAGCACCCACATTGGGCATCTCACAACTGTCTGTAACTCCAGCCCTGGGATCTTCCATCATCCTTGGCTTCCATTGACATCTTACTAATGTGCAGATACCCATACAGAGACACATATGCAAATACATTACTTAAAATGAAATAAATGTAGAAAAATAAAAATAGAAATAAATCTTGTGATAGAATGTGTGAATGGGGGAGAAAATTCCACATCTTTCATAGAATGGCTACAAAGCTGATGATGACTGAAATAGTAAGGGAAGCCACAAACTGTCTTCTAAAGTAGATTGTTGAGAAACTTTGATGAAATATCTGCCTGATGTACTTATAATATCAATAGCATCAAGATAAACTACTGATAGGGCAGTGACAATGGGCTTAGCTTGTATATTAATGATACCAATTTAAATTTGTAAATTACTTCATACTAATAAAATAATTACTCCTGAAATGTCTGGGATAAAACCAGTAATTGGCATGTTGAAATATTTCTGAGACTGCTAGTAAGTGCAGAAATGTGTTACATAGAATCATAACTGTCCAGTGGTGGTTTTTTATTATTCATAAGTATTAAAGAATAGGAAGTTTATCATCACAAACCATGATTTTTATAATGAGTTTTTGAAATGCATCTTAAAATAATACTAAGGGCAAGAGAGTTATCAGCAAAGATGTTTATATTAACAAAAATTTGGAAATTCCTAAATGGTTTGCTACTTGGTAACTTTGTGATTAGAAGAATAATCTGTATGTAGACCAATGCTAAGTGAAGCTTTTAGGCATTGTAACACCCCATGTCTGCCTGTCAGTTGCTGATGGCTTCTGTGTTCAGTGGAATATTAGTTCATTTTTACTTTTATTATTAATTTGGAATTTGCACATTTATTGCCATGAGATTATAAGAATACATTGTATTTATAATTAGAAAACATAAAGTGAGTGCTACATAAACAAATATATCAAATTCTATTTAAAATTCAGTCCCTCCCTACACCAGAAACTTTTCCTGATTAATCCCAATGGCATTGATCATCATTCCACAGCACACCCCACACTTATGCATTCAGTTTGTACCATACTCATTTGCATGTTTAAAAAAACAATTTATGAACATAATTACAGTGTTTCTACATTTATATAGTATGATCTCCAAACTGAATTATAAGCGTGAGGTTATAAGAAAACATAAATGCATTTCCAATGCATTTTTAGAATAATTCATGTGACCCTTTTCACATAGTGACTTGTTAGCATTGTGAGACTCTAAAGACACCTTGATCTGGACTTGTCTAGCAGGAGGAGTAGGTACAGCTTTTCCACAGTTCACACTGTCATTCAGTCTGAGTTTCTGAATTAAAAGATAAGTATATAAGTAGATTCATTCTTACTCTTCTAGATGTGTATTTTTATTTCAGACTCCCCCAACAATGTTTTTCATGTAACAATTTGCTATACCCATTTTCTGTTTTTATATTATACTCCTTTTCAGTTTCTATCATATTTCATCCATTTTCTTATTAATTTTTTATGGCAAAGGGAAAACAGGTCACTGCTTCTAGTAGACAGAAGCCATAATCACTCACTAGTTTGCTTGATAAATATACTGCTTGTCGTGTTCCAGATGTGGAGGCATATGGGAATGAAAAAGTCAATGAGTTGAAAATTCTTGATTCCATTATTCTAGTAGCAAGCAATTTGTAAAGCTCATTGATTATTGCTTTACCCTTGATAAAGTAACAGTAGTTGTGACTTTCTGGTATTATTTAGCAGACCCTGACCCTCTTCATCACTCTTTATCTGTTGAGACTTCTTTTTCCTGATCATAGAAATGACCTAAGATCTATTTTCCTAAATGCATGTGCTCCACATGTATTTATTAGCTATGCAATGCTGCAAATGTTTCTTGTCAATGCCAGAAGCTAAAATGTGACACTTTAGCTGTAACAATTAGTGTATACTTTTATTCATTGCAGGGAACTGGGTTTTTATTAAGAACTGTAAGGAACTCTTAACAGAAACTGGGATAGAGAAAATTAAAAACTGGAAACAGAAGAAATTAAAGAAATATAGAAAGGAAATGAAGTGTATTAATATGGTCACAAAGCTTAGTAAATGATACTATTAGGTTATATAAACATGACTATAATACCTATTAAATTATGTTACTAAGGTAGTTGGATATGATAACAGTTTGGTCAACTTCGTACAAACTTAAACATAACTTGGAAAAGTAGCCTTGACTGAGGAACATGTCTGTGAGGACATTTGCTTGATTTCTGGTTGATATAGGAGTGGCCATCTCATTGTAAGTGGCCCTATCCTTGAGAAGGTAGGCTTAGATTACATAAGAAAGCAGACTGAGTAAGCCAGAGAGAATAAGCCAGTAATCACTGTTTTTCCATGGCTTCTGCATCAATTACTGCCTCTAGCTCCTGCCTTGAGTTTCTGCCTTAGTGCCCCTGGATGACAGACTGTTATCTATAAAACAAACAAACCCTTTCCTCCCCAAGTTGTATCTGGAATCCATGTGTTTTATCAAAGCAACAGAAAACCAAAATAAACTAAGTGGTTATAATGAATATTAAATAATATTAAGATAGTTGGATATGTTTATAATGCCTATAAACACATCAAGAACAGAAAATAAACTGACCACAGAGATGGCCTTGCCATTTTATGGCTTTAGACTTTAATTTAGCCAGCAAATTTTAGGTACAGTATATGACACCATACAGATACAATTGAAAAAATAATAATTCTGGCCTGGAAAAATGACTCAGTGATTAAAATGATTACTATTCTTGAAGACTAGAGTTTGAATCCCAGAAACGCATGTAAATGCCAGATTGTGTGGTGGCTTGCCTGGGATTCCAGCCTGTGGAAGGCTGAGATAGGATTCTTAGAGCACAATGGTGTGTGACTAGCCATATCCATTAGTTCTGAGTAGGAGTGAGACTCTGCCTCAGTGAAAAGTGGGGAAGAGCGATGGAGGTGGTTTCTGATGTCATCCCTGGCCACATCCCTTCACATATGCCTGCCTGATAACTCCTACCAAGCCCTCTACTCCTGACTCACTCAATTCTTTATTTTCTCTCACTCTTAGAAGCAAAACTAAACAAACCCAGGACTTGCATTTTGTGTTGGCCAACTGTACCTGATCATGGAGCCTGCTGCCAAGTGTGTTTGATATGCCCAGTGTTCCTACATTGAAGAAAATTAACATTCACTTTCTCCACAGCCATCCATTGCCTCCTTGGTAGGAAGTGGGATTTTGTGTCCACCCCCACTGCTTGATGCTAGGATTTCGTCTAGTTTGAGCTTGCACAGGTCTTGGTCATGCTTTCCTTCTCTGCGAGTTTTTATGTGCTTCTACCCTATTATGTCTGAAATGAAATGCTGAATCCTTGAAGGCATCCACCACTTGTGACTCATATGCTATTTCCCGCTCCCTTTTCACATAGATCACTGAACCATGAGGAGAGGGGTATGACACAGATGTCTCATTTAGGGCAGAGCATCTCATAGTCTCTTAGGTTCTGTATGTTTTCCGCTTGTGGTTTTCTGTGTTGATTGCTATCTACTGCAAACACACTGGGGATTAAAACCAGGGCATGGCACAAACAAGGTTGAATGGGAAATACCTATCAAAACATGTGTGGTGAGCAAAATGCTGGTGTTACATTACCAAAGACGAATTCTAACAATAAAATGAAAAGTAATACAAGCTGATGAGAAAGAAGCATCTAATCTCAAAATTGAGAAAATACTTTGGAATGAGTTCTGCTCAGTTGCATAATAGATCAATAAATATATTGTGTTTTTTCCAAATAAGATTAAAATCACTTTAGATTTTTATCAGATTTGGCTGTGACACAGACAAAGATTAATATCCAGGAGGGCTTGTAATAAATTAAAATTTTTGTTAGGATCTGTTTATACATGTCACACACTGCTTACAATGTTCATATTTTTTACAAAATGAGCATGCCTTATATAAGCCTTGGCTCCTAATTTTGACACAGTTGTTACTAATATAATCATTGGCAGAAAAACGTATCTTCTGCTATACAGAGTAAGTGCAGGCAGGCACATAAAATTTGTACGAAGTAGGAAATTTCAGCTGAGCTTAATGAAAATTATTAATAATGTTCTGACCATTGGTGGAGGAAATGATGATATGAGCAAATATCAGAATAGTTTGGGAGCTACACTACTACACAATGCATCCATACAGTATGCTTCAGGGTGTCTATAAAGTGAAAGAAAGAGAGCATATGGAATATATGACCTTCCACAACCACACAGTCCTCCATCTCCACACTGCATAGTCACTCACTGGGCATCCTATCAATGGGTCAGCACTTAGCTCCATTGCTATAACTGAATTCCATCTACTGGGGAACTTAAAGCATTTACTTCACATGAATCTGAAAGTCTGAGTACGGTGTCAGCAGGTCGCGTTCTTCATCCTGGATGGCAACGCTTTTTCTTTCTCTTTTCTTCTCATCATTCTTTATTTTATTTAGTTAGTGTGGGGGAGGAGCAGGGAGAGGGGGGTGTCTTGATATGTAGCCCCCATTGAACCAGAACACATACGTAGACCAGGCTGATCTTGAATTTGTGGTGACCTCTTGACTGTCCCAAGTACTTGGATTACCTTGCCTGGCTTCACCTTGGCCTTTCTTTTTGTTCTCACATAGCCAAGAAACAACCCTCTCTCTTTTGTTTGTTACTTATAGACATATTTGAGGAATATTCTCTGATAAAGAAATTAACCACTGGAAGTCTCATCTTGGAAAATAACACCTTGAGATCTGGGACTGGACACAAGCCCTCAGTTCACACTCTTAGCAATGCTACTTCAGTCTAGCTGGAATTTATTTTCTCTGAGGGGTGGTATGTAAGTGAACTGAGTTTTGGCTCCCATCAGTGAGGGCTAAGGCTTCTCCCTCTTTCGTTTCCATCAGTTGCAGACAGGTATATTAGTTTCCTCAAGGTTAAGCCTCTGCAGCTACCACCATTAAAAACTCAGTATTGCATATCTTAGCTTCCCCTTTGAGTATATTTTTCATTATGAAAAGTACAAGTAAAATGTTGGTCCCATTCTGGAAATTTTGATTGTGTTTTTTTTGGTCCCAAAAATAAAGTGGAAACTTGAATCACTCTTTCGTATAGAAAAGTAGGTAACACTGTGTTCTGACTTATTCATAAAATCAATGAATCTAGAGGCAATCACTAACTAGAATGCATTACTCAACAACACAAGGGAAATTTCCCTTAGTTTCTCACACAATGTGAAACGTGCTGCAATTCCCTTCCTGCTACACACACACTTCTTCTTTAGTGGAAAGCACTCAAGAGAATTGCTAGACAAATAAGATGATTATTTTCCCTCTTTCACTCTGAAAACAATTCTATAACTTGCCCTAAAAGAAATGTTTCATTTCTCACCTCTCAGAAGTCATTTTCTGCGGGATCCCAGGTATTCCAATGGAATGAATCAGCTTCAGGGATCAAATACTGCCTCCCTGAAGCAAAATTGCCAGAGAACTGTGGACCCTTTTCTCAAATGGCTCCCGGGGTCTCTTGGTTTATGACATTTTGCAGCTGCTTCGTCCTTTTTTCCCCTCTCTGTGGGTTTCTTTGAAAAATCAGGAGAAAATCTGATTTCCTATGTTTCTCATCATTTAAAATTGTGGTATGTGACAAATAAACACAGTTAGGTCACTCCACAGTCATGAGGGCCAGAAAAGGAACTCTAAGCTACTGAAAATATAGAAGAAATTTGTCAATTTTCAGAAAACAGTAGTGATGGATTCCTAGAACAAGAGAAAAATGGAAGGAAGGGAAGGGGAAGGAGGAGGATAAGGAGGAGGAGGAAGAAGCAAAGGAAGAAGGAGGAGGAGGAGGAGGAGGAAGAAGAAGCAAAGGAAGAAGGAGGAGGAGGAGGAGGAGTCTCAAGCAAATAGGAAATCTGGTGCATTCTCTGCTGCATAAGGAAACCAAAGGGCTGTAAGGAAGTAACCTTGCAGACTACCTTTCTATCCTGCTGTGGATGCTGACACAGAAGGAGACTCTAAGCTTCCCCACCTCTGACTGTCTTGTTTTGTCTTAGCCTTAGTCAGAATGCTTGAAGTTTCTCTGCTGGTAGAGAAGTACACTATAACGTACCGCTAACTTCTGCCTGGGCACAGGTGTAGAGATACCACAGAGTGCAGGGATTCTACAGATCCAGGCAGTGGGTGCAGAGGCAGTAGGCATGCTTTCCCAGAAGCCTATTGAGAGCGGAATCCCAGCCTGAGCAAGATCCTTGCCTTTACCAAGACTTCTCACAGAGATGGCTGCAGCAGACTCCAGTGCTCCTGGATCTCTTGACATTGCCCTCTACTGCCTGTTTCCACAAAGCAGACACTCAGTAAGTATTTGTTAAACAAACTTTTGTTTGTCATTACATTACAAAAAGTTAGAATTTCCTGTAGGGCAAAAATGTTTTTAATCATTGAAAAAGACTGTTAAAACTCCAATTTGTTACTTAGGAAAGAGACTAGAGAATCAAGATCAATCACTTACCTATTTTTTAATCCAGTTTAATAATGTTTTAACCCTGTTTTACTATATTTTGAGGAAAGCCAACAAACATTTGAGATAAAATATTCTTTTAAAAGATTACTTTAATTTTTATTTAATGCATCAAGAAATATAAGAGAATTTGCTATTATTATTTGATACCCCGTAAAGTTAAATTTAAAGAATGATTTCCATTAGACTCTAAAGCACTGGGAGAAAGGCTGATGTGTGTTCTACTCTGGAGATTCATGGGCAATACTGATTTCTTACATGATTCAATTTTTAAACCTAAGTGACATTTGTTGTAGTTATTTTATCTACAATTTTCCTTTCCTTTCCTTGTTTATAAAAAAGGAACTAGTAACTGGTTGCTTGTTTGCACATAGTGAGACCTGCATAACTTCTACATAGCAGAAGAAATTTTACGTCAGGTAATTTTTGGTGCTTTGATCTCACTTTGAAGGCCTTTCTTTACCTTTCTTTTTACCACAGCCTTCTTCACATAATTTGAAATTGACTCAGTCTTACTAGTCAGTGAGTTTATTTAGAAATATAAAGCCAGGAACTGGGGAGAGAGTATAATGGGATTGTGTTCTGTTCCATTGAAAATAATTGTCCCCTACTAATTTAATAAAAACACTGATTGGCTGAAGGCAAACAGGAAGTGTGGGTGGAGCTACCAAACTAAGAAAACTCTGGTAACAAAGAGATGTCACAGAGATGCCAGAGATGCCAGCAGATGCAGAGGACAGCTATGCTGCTCTGAGAAAAGGTACCGAGCTGCATGGCTGAACAGGATAAGAATCATGGGTTAGTTTAAGAGTAAAGAGTTTGCAAGTTATATGCCTGGGCCCTAGGCCAATCAGCATGGAATTAATGTAAGCATCTGTATGTTTCTGTGGGACAGTGGGTAAGAACCTCAGGGCTAGGCCAGAAAGGCCAGGCTAGAATCTTAACACTTCAAGATTGCTCAGTGGTTAAGAGCACTGATTGTTCTTCCAGAGGACTTTGGGAAAATTCCTAGCACTCACATGGCAGCTCACAACTCTCTGTAGTAACAGTTCCAGGGGGAGCTGACACTCATGGCAAAACATCAATACATATAAAATAAAAATAAATAAATACAAACCCAGAAATTAAAATAAAATCATGTGGTTTCCAGCTTTGTAAAAATTTTTGTTTATAGTATATTATATAAAATATTAATATTTATTAAAAATATTTTAACACTCACAGATATAAATTAAACCTTAATATAATTCTTAAAGATAAGATGGTCCCACAACAGGACTGCTGCTCCGTTCTCCAAGAAAACAAAAACAAAACAGACAGCTTAGATCTTAACAGTTTCTTTAATGGGCTAGTGACACCTCGTTTCACCTCTCAAAACTCTAGTGGCACACCTCTAAGTCTTGTCAGTTCACACTTAAATTCTACCACACATTCTAGAGTATTACAAGTTTTCCTTTATTTTAGATCTCCAATGTATAACTTTTAAAAATTAAGTATGAACAATTTATTTGATCCTTAAAGACATATGATTAATAAGCTTTCAAAATAAGCAAATATACTTGAATATTGATAGCACAAATTAGTGCTCATGGGGGATGGAGTGAGCACCCAGTTGACCAATCCTTCTCATTTTTATATTTACATCCTCACTGCACAGCACACAGTATGAAATCTGCCTTTTGCTCCTGTAGACATCTACTAGCACAGGGAGTAAGTAAGAAAAGATAATTTGTAAAAACGATTTTATGACAGCTACCTTTGTCACCTGGCTTTCTTCCTTTTTTATTTTTAACTAAAGTAAAATGTCACAAATTGTAATATGATAATATAACATTTCATAGTGCTTGATTATTAAACCCCACATACTCTAGAAATAGATCAAATGTTAACTGAAGTTTTCCATTGTACACATACACACACACACACACACACACGCACATACACACACACACACACACACACACACACACACACACACACACACAAAAGCACACATGTGAATTTTTTTTTTATCAGAAATGAGGTTGTACCAATCATGCAATATGGTAATATGGTGACTTAATGTTTCATTCAAAAATTGATGCTAAAAAAGGACTCAGTGGGTAACGGAGTTTGGATCCAAGCCTAATTACCTAATGACCCAAATTGAATTTCTGGAATCATATGGTTAAAGCCAAGTGCAGATACCTGTCAGCTATCATCTGACCTCTGCACATGTATGCATGTACACCCCCCCCACAAACACAAACACACTTCTACACACATGCACACAAATAAAAAATGTTAAATGTTAAAATACTTTGAAAATTGGGTTGAAGAGACAGCTGTTCAGAGCACATGTTTCTCTTGCCAAAGACCCAGGCTTGGATTCCAGCACCAATGTGGTAGTCTACAACCATCAGTGACTCCAATTCCAGGAGATCCAACGATTTTTGTGTCCTCCATGGGTCCCAAGCATGCACATTTAAAGATGATTAAAATATATTATCAGAATTTAACAAAATCATAGTGCATAAAATATAGTGTATTTTCAGTGCTAGGGACTGTGTTGAGGGTCTCGGCATGCTGAGTAGATGTTCTCATCCTGAGCTATTTTTAACATATTTTTAAAATAAGTAACTAACGCAATGAAGAAGCTTGTGAATGTCGGCATATATTCTTTTTTCTTTTATTGAAAATAGTCTTTTGTCATATAATGTATTCTGACTGTAGCTTCCCTTCCCCCTCTTATTCCCCAACTCCCTTTACCTCTGGATCCACACTCTTTCTCTCCTTAGAAATCAAACAGACATATAAGGATAAGCAAATAAAAACAAGCAGATCAGGATAGGAAAGACCAATCAGACAAAAGAAAAAGAAGTCAAAGCAAAGGCATACTGGTGTAGAGACACTCATGATCCCCCCTCAGGAATCCCATAAAAGACACAAAATAGGAAATCAAATTATATACACCAAAGACCTGCTTAAAAACTGAATCCTTTGTTTTTACACTGAGACTGTCTTGGGGAAACCACACTTTCTATTTACAAGTGGCTCTCAGTTGAAGATTTCTGCTGGGTTAGGGATCGAGGTAGCACTACTCTCCACAGAGAAGAATTACTTAGTTTTATGGCTGAGTTGTAGCCCTTAGTAAAGTGTGGTAGACTGAAGGAGTTCATTATCTATATTAAGGACACTGAAATTACATGCATATTTTACAGTAAACATCTGATACTCTTACCATTTCAAAACAATACACTGTCATTTAAAGCATGCACCAATTTCCCATTCCAACACTAATATAATTTTCAATTAATTCAAGGAGGAATATTTTAATAGATGACAAATAGACAATGCAATAAGTTAAATGAACACTTGGATAATGTATAAATTTGTGAAGAATAGTATTTGTATTTTGATCAATGTATTTAAGAATAGATATGAAGGTTCATGTTTAAAGATCTTTAAACTATAAAAGAAATAAAAAAATCTTTTTATTATTATAACAAAATAAAAAATAATTTCTTCAAATCACACCACTCCTAATTGCTAGAAGACAGATGATGCTTCAGGAAGATTCTAATAAAGTCCATGAAAAAGCTAGTCTGTGCTTCTTAAATAGTTATAGCTACCAAGAGGAAGGAGAACCTGAATCTGCCTTTAATTTCATTATTAACATAGTTTGCAAACTATAGATAAGTGAGAAAGAAAAAAATAAAAACCTCCAACAATTTATCAAGAGAAATTAGGAATGATGGACCTAAAGAATTATAAACCAGGCTCAAGAAGTGCTTCTGAGTCACATAAGAGACAGGCATGGGTGTGATGTATTACACAGTGATGCTTTGATCCTTCTTGAATCTCTAGCAGGATGATAAGAAGCATATTACTAACATAAAGAATATGTTCTTGAAAACAGGAAGTGCACAGATGACTGGTGTCTTAGTTAGGACCTTTGTTGTTGTGAAGAGACACTGTGACCAAAGTAGCTCTTATAAAAAACCATATAATTGGGGCTGGTTTACAGTTCAGAGGTTTAGTACACTATCATGATCTTTAGAAGGATGGTGACATAAAATCAGGCATGGTGCTAGAGAAGTATCTGAATGTTCTGCATCTGGATGACAGGGCGTAGGAAAAGACATGGCTTGAGCTTCTGAAACCCCAAAGCCCACCCACCAATGACATACTTCCTCCAGATCCACATCTTCTCCACCAATGCTGAATCTCCTTATAGTGTCATTCCATATATGCCCATTGGATCATTTTAATTCAAACCACTAAAACTGATATTTACCTGACAATAGAGAGATTCTTTTTATCAGTAAGGAAAGGAATGTCAGGGCAGGCTTATACAAGCACACTTCACCAACACTAGCACTGCTTCTGAGACCTATGATCATGCCTGAAGGCTAAGATCTCCCTGAGCTTCATCTCTCATCAGTCAATATATGTCTGGTGTCTGTGTCTCTCAGACAGGAAACTGAAAGCTTCCCTCTGGAGAAATGATCAGTGGAAAGAAATATAATAAGGAATATGACATGTGGTTTGTTCTATATGTGGTGACCAACTTTGAATAATTGTTACTGATAAAAACTTTCTGCAAAATTTGAGCATGTTCCTGAATACAAATAGAGGAAAGAATAATGAGAATGTAGACTACATCTTCGAGGAATGTGGAAAAATAATAATTACAAACAAGCAATCTATATTGGAACTGAAATGCAATGTAGCTCACCTCTGAGAAAGAGGAGGAAGAAAATGAGGAGTGGGGAGAGAGAGAGAGAGAGATAAAGAGAGGGAGAGGAAGAGAGAGAGACAGAGACAGAGAGACACACACACAGAGAAGTTACAACAGGGTTGAGGCATGTTATAAAGTATGCGAAAATATTAGAAGAATCTAAAATTTTGTTGTAAAAGTATTTAATAAGAAATTTGAAAAGTTAACTTCATCTCCTGTAAAAGTGATTGGAAGTAAGACAAAGTAGAGTAGAAAACCCGGGTGAGGTAAAGCCCATTCAATAGTGCCAACAATGAAGCACACACGTTCAAGAGACCAGGAATAAGGGGATATATATATATATATATATATATATATATATATATATATATATATATAATATTTTTGAAATCCTAAGGAAGTAAACCACAAATTTCATATGGGATATATCAATCAGAGGCTACATCAGTGGATGAAATTATACTTTTATTAACATAACATAGTAAGGACACTTAGTAAAAGTAAGTTAATCCAAACTCCAGGAAAGGGAAAAGGGTCACTAAGAGGCACTAAAACAATTGTAGAAGACAGCTCATACTCATGTCTTCAAATATCAAGAAATTTAACTAGTGCCTGACTAGGAGTTTCACTCCTGCTAACTAATGTTCATGATGCTGGAAGGTACTATACATGCTTTTGGAAGAGAAAAGTAATTATTAAACACCATCCAGATATGGTAACTATAAGCTACAATAATGACCTAATGGTAAGACATAACCACTAGTGTAATAGTGCCAAAGTTGGTATGGGAGCAACTAACTACTTTATTTTATTTAAAGCTGACTCCATGAGATGAAACCCATATTCAATGCTGTTAATGAAGCTAAAGAACCTGAGACAAGGTATGTGATGGGAGGGAAAACCTACTATTATTTTCCTCCTAAAAGAATATGGCAATACATTGACTTCCATCAAAGTATTGTGATACCTATAGATTAATGCATCACTAACCCCACATCAGAGAAGTGTTTACTTGCAGCAGATGGTAATTAACATAGAGACCCACAACTAGCTAATGTAATTAGAGTAAGAGGCTTTGGAGCATGCAGTCCTAAATGGGATGTTTCTATCACAGCCTTTTCACTGAGGCTCAGGGACCTATACAAAAGAAGTAGAAAAATTGCTAAAGCTAGAGCTAATAGATCAATCTCAGGAAACTGTTTTCCAGATACAATGGAGCTGGTACACATATGAACTTACAGAGATTGTGGATGCATGCACAAGACCTCCACAGGACAAAGTAAGATAAAGTCCAGAACAAGGGAGGGGTATGGTGACTTGAAAGAAAATGCCCCCATTTGAGGTCCTTTTATCAAGCTTCACTCTGTGTGACAGTCAATTGACTTCCTGTTGCCTGCCTATCAAGATGCCTGCCTGGCAACATGCTTCCCAGCATGATGATAATGGACTGAACCTCAGAAACTGTAAGCGAGCCACCCTAATTAAATCATTTCTTTATAAGTGTTGCCATGGTCATAGTGTCTCTTCACGGAATTAAAAACACAAACTAAGGCAAGGAGGAATGGACACAGTCCTAGCCAAGAAGCTATTCACAGAAGCACATAGAAAAGATAGTAACTCGTTTCTTCACTGGAGAGACCCTGGTATATCAACTGCAATTTAGAGCAGATTTCATTCTCAAGAGTAGTTGTCCAACAAAAAAATAGTCACTATGGCTTTGGAAGTGTGTGTGTGTGTGTGTGTGTGTGTGTGTGTGTGTGTCTGTACTTTTGTAATTATTTTGTTTTATAAGAGATAAGGACATGGGATTTGATGTGTAAGGAAAGTAAGATCTGGAAAGAGTTGGGGGAGAGAAAAATTATTATCAAAATATATTATATGAAAAACTCATTTAAAAAGCTTTAAAATAAAATAAAGTTTAAAACCTTCAAGAGACAATTCAGTATTTCTTGACTTTAAAAATGTGTGTGTGTGTGTGTGTGTGTGTGTGTGTTTGTGTGTGTAATAAATGTGTACATGCATGCCTATGTATGCCTGACATGCTCATACACTGCACTTGCGGGATTCAGAGGACAATTGTAGGCATCATCTTCCATCTTTTTTTGAGGAAGTTTCCCTCATTTGATGCGTCACACACCAAGCTAACCTATGAGCTCTCAAAGATTCTCCTGTCCCCATTGCTATTTTGTCTTAAGAGATATGGGGTTACAAGTAAGTCCTATTTCCTGTGAATTTACATGGTTTCTGGAAATTACATCTCAACCGGCAGCACTTTTACCTTTGTGTTACCTTCCCATCCTCGTTAGCACTAACATAGAATTCCATCAGTTTATGAGGCAAATCTGTCAGTTGAGTATGCAAAAGTAGTAAAGACCATGACAGCGTGCAAAGCTCCAGAACTATATTTCTTATACACCCTATTTCAAAAAATTAGAAAAGTCACCAGTTAGAAACTTGTGATACAATTTAATTTATTTTTAATGTATTTGCATAAGGCCAGACAAAGAAAAAATGAGAAAATTGTCACTTTAAGAAATTCAAGTATATAAAGAGAGTGCAGTCATCTTTGCTTCTAGAATTAACTGTGAAAAACCAACCTGTTTATACCTCATTTGAACAGTTTTGACCCAAAGAGTGATACATAGAGGCTGAGAGAGAGAGCTCCACTTGCAGACATCTTGGCACAACAGAGAAAGTTCTGTGACGAACCGTGAGATTTTTTTTTTCTTTAATACCTTTGTGATGCCAGGTAATTATTAGATCAATATTTAACATATGCAAGTAAAATTCAAAGAAAATCCAATTTAATTGAAAATAGATCTTCTGAAGATGAGGTGAATAAATAGGGAGTTTGGGGTAGGAACCTTTAACTTGACAAGTCTTAAAGAATTCCTTGATCCTCAAATATCTGTCCATCTATAAAACTTTAAAATGAGAAATGAAAAAAAACCAAACAGAATGGATTTGTGACTTTTAGTTATGGAATATATGAAGAAGGAACCATGACTTACAGCTTTGACAGCAATTACCAGTGTACATTTCAAGACATTTTTCATCTGACTCTTTGATATCAAAAGACTACTTACAGAAGGTTTTAGATTTTAAATTAAAAAATCTCATTCTCTTGTTTTTATATCTTACATTTAAAATAATTCTAAGGAGGACTTAGATTAATATTTGTGTCCATTTACAACTTAGTTAATTAAACTTCCTTAAAGATTTTGAACTTCATTTTTAAATTTAATATGTTCAGTTATATTTGTGAACACTTTAATTATCTGACAAACAAAACATTTCAGAAAGCTAAAGCAACCCATATAAAAATAGCAAGTTAAACTTTTAAAACCATGAATCCCTAGTTTTTCTTAAATGTTAAATTACTGTTGGCAACTTAGCAAAACTTGAGACTTTTCAATTCAAAAACAGGTGACTGAAAATTCACCTTTTCATTCAAAATAGGAGTTGAAATGTTAATCTATAAATACTTCCTTGTTATATCTAGTATGTTTCAGATATAGTAGCTCTAAAATGTGGGTGCTATGATTTTGTAGACTTTATTACCTTTAGTCTATTTTTTTCTCAAGTTTATTAAGTTAAGAAAAAAGATGCTTAAAGACCAGAAGCACATGTAATATAACAACAAATAAAAATTACATTTTTAAAGCAAACAGTTTTGACTCAAGTGAAATGTGTCTATTTTCTCAAGTAGTTTTTTACTAGAGATACTGAGTGGAAAAATGAGATCTGGAATTGAAAATATCATAATTTTTCTATTAACATAACAGACTGTCTTTTTTCTTGTGGTTAGCCTAACAAATTTCATGTTCATGAACTCAGAATGAGTTAGCATGAAATCCATGTTCTTCATGTCTTCAGAATTATTTTGATATATAATCATTCTCATTAGGTTGGAGTAAAATATATATTTATTCTATCAGTTTTTTGCTGATGTCTTTGGTGAGGAGTTATAACATCTCTGAATATTTAGGTTATATGAATATGGATCCTTCGTCTAATCTCCTGTCTTTACACACACTGTGGTCATGGTGTTAAAGACAGAATACTGGCTGTAGTCAGCCAGCCAGACCACTGTTGTGATAACATATTGGAACATATTAGTGAATGATGGAGAAAATATTTTCAAACAATCTGAATTAACTTTTGCTGGTTGGCATAATTCACTCTGCTGTATTCTATTTGGTATTTTAAATATACCTCAGCCAAAAATGAGCCTCATTCAGGAATAATAAGATAATATTCTCTATGCCTGTGTAGAACATACCTCTTGTTAAATAATGAAAATAAGTGCAATATGATAAGAAATGGTTGGGCAGAGTAAATGTCATATCAATTAACATTGAATTACAAATGCAATGACATGATTAAATCAAACAGGACTCTTCTGATATAAGTTATACAGGAAGAGTTAGTAGGACTTAACACAAGTATCAGGTAAGTACAGTGTATGGAAAATGCGCTTACCATAGATAAAATATAAATATGTCAAACATATCACACTAGAAACAGCAAACTGAAGAGTGGACCTTTTAGTGTGAGAAATGAAACATAAGCAGGAAAATACAAGCAAAACAAATTTAAAATATGATAAATGACAGGAGCAGAAATATTTAAATTTAAAGATAGATGAACTTAACAAACATCTGTGGTAATGTGTTATTTTATCCAGACCTGTACTCTTATATCTATGGTTTGAGGGTTAGTTAATGAACATTTACTTTATCACGTGTGCAAATACATTTTTCCAAGCTTACAGCCTTATTTCCAATATTATTAGATTAGTCTATGTTTCTCTTTTATTATTGTCTGAGTTTATGGAATATTGTATAATGTGATACATTACATTTAAAAATCATCAATGAAGCACTTTTAGAAGAATAACAAGTGTTTTAAAAAACCTGAAACAGACAATAATGTAAGAGGCAAGAATTAACCCAAGAACTGTTTCTTTGAGACAAATTGAAGCAACGTATAAAAATAAAATGACTTACAACATTGCCAACCAAGATATGAAAGAATACCAAGTCTTCGAATTATCTGATGATGAAACAGTATATATAATGAGCAAATTAAATGATTTCATAAGATCTTTTCTGAATTTTCTGTAAATACATTGTAAACTGGCTAGAAACACATGCAACCTATTAATAGCATAATATGACGTTTAGCTAAAATGTGACACAAACATTGCATGGAAATCAGTAGGCATGGACATTCTCAGGGAAATTTATTAGAAAATTAAATAATTGATAGCCAGTATTGTTTGAAGTCCTCTGCTTCTCTAGCTATAGCAATGTAATCTGTATCAAGATCTTTCATCTCAAAAATGGTTATGAAAGCAGAACAACCTAATTTAGATAAAGTATGGACTAGGAACAGCTTAAGAACCCAAGTTCTCAGAGAAAGAAGAAAGATGTTGTAGTGAGTCTAACATTCTCCATAGTGCTTTTCTTGCTGTATTTGTGAATAGATGGTCAAGAAGAAAAGTAGAGGCTCAGAAACTCTGGGAATATGTAGGTTTGGCTTTCTTTTATTTACTTGTTAATTTTGCTGCTCAATTTTTTATTATGCATTTTAAATCACCTTTATCTTTTTCCTTTTTAACATTCTCTGGTATTTTGGGTCTTTGTATTTTTTGATTTGTTTTTAACTTATATTTTCTGGTTTCTTCCACTCTCATTTTTTCTTTTCATTATTTCTATTTTAGTTCTCATTAATTCTTACCTGTTTAGATTAAATTATTTTGCTGTTTTCATTTTTTTCCAAAGCACCATAAGTTGCACAATATTTAACTTTAATTGATTTAAATTTTATTACTATGTATGGTTTGGTTCAATGTTGTTGCTGTTACACCTACATACTTTGTTTAGAATGATACTACCTTCCCAGGATCTTGCATAGATTTGATAAATACTTTCAGCAAAGCCAGGAAATGAAATCAACTTCTAAAAAGCATCACCTTTTTTTACATATCAACAACGAGCAGCTGAGTAATAAATGTGATTGGAGAACATTCAGAATAATCTTAAAATAAAATTAAATACTTAGAAGTAAATTCAAGAGTGTAAAAGCCTTCCACAAAAAAAATAAAATAAAATAAAATAAAATAAATTATTGGCCCAAATGAGGGAAAATGAAGACATTAGAAAATAGAAAGATCCCACCTGCATATTTATTAGCAGAACAATTATTATAAAAACAGGTTATGCTACTGAAAGGGAACTGCACAATGAATATAATCTCAATTACAATTCCAATGACAGAAGCAGGAAAAACAACATTAAAATGTATCAGGTAGCACATAAGACCTGAATTGCAAGAACAATCCCAAGCAGAAAAGGCAAATCTGGAGACATATTATTCTATCTGAGTTACTGCCACATTGTATTAAAAAAATTATGGTATTTGCTCCACATGAACATTTAGAACAACAAGAGTGAAAAACCCCATAAAAAGCCTTTAAAGTGCAATAAACTAATTTTTGACAGAAGTGTCCAAAGTATCATTTCTGAAGTAAGCATCAAAAATACAGGCATAGAAACTAAAGGTTCACATGTAGAAGAAGACCATCAAAAATTCTCTTATTCAGTGTAAGAATCAGTCAAAAATGGACTAAAGATCTTTATATAAATTCAGAAACTTTAGATAATTTTATAGGGCAACACAGGAAAAACACTTCAAGGGATGGGTATAGATGAAGTCTTTCTGAGGTGCTGAGGAAATGATCTCATGGGTTGACAGATGGGATTTAATAAAATTTAAAAACTTCTGTACAGCATGGGAAACAAACATTGGAATGAAGACAGTTTGCAAAATAGAAGATAAAAATGTATGTAGTTTTACCTATGTATATGGCTAGAGATTCAGCTCATGATCTGGAAAGAAACATCCAAATTAAATGGCAAAAAGAATCATCTTATCAGCAAAAAGACAAATGAATTGAACAGAAAGTTCAAGTATTAAAAGAAGAAATATGTATGGCCAAGGAACACATGAAATTTGTTTAATATCCTTAGCCCCGAGGGAAAAGCTATTTAAGATACATGGAGATTCCATTTGGTGACAGTCAAAATGCTGCCATCAGGGAAACAAAAATGACAAGTGTTGAGGAAGAGGCAAGGAGGTGAGACTTACAATGCTGATGGGAATTTAAAATGGTGCTATAGTTGTTATTAATCACTAGCAATTGATTATAGATTAAGATTTATTAAGGGGTTCCTATGAGACACTCAATGATGTAAGAGACTGAACATTTGGGCAATTCCTGGAAGGCTGAACTGGTCCACACAGCAATGAGTCTGGTCCTCTCTCCAAGAACACAGGGGAACACACAGGAGGAGAGATGGCATAAACCCAGTATTAAACTGGTGGGGCCATGCCCCATACATGGGTCCTTTTGTCTAAGAAAGAAAGTTCTAAACCTAATATAAAACTATATACAATAGAAAAATTATAAGGTGATATCCAGGAGAGGAAAAAGGCAAATACATAAACAAGGCCAAACTACAACTAACAAGAGCCACAAACACAAAGAATACACCAAATGTTCACAATAATGGTAAGTAGCAATATACAGAGATCACTGTAGAGTTGCCTATCTCGAATAACATGAATCTAGTATCTAAATGTTCTTAGTTAAAATATTATATGGTCATAACCTTAACTATCTAGTTTTTAATCCCATCAAAGACCTGAGAAAGAAAATATATTATCTGAGTAAGCTAAAGCATAAACAGGCAACTTCTGAAATGTAGGTAAGAGACAACAGCCAGCTGCCTGGCCAGTCACCCACAGCTTTTGTGCAATGTTGAAATTGTCTAGCTACAGGCTTAGAGTATCAGACAGATCTCATCAGAAGCAGGATATTTTGAGAAACCATCTTGTCCTGTCTTGTCAAGTTTTAGTGGTCTTTATCTTTTATCCTGTTCATCTGGATTGGACAGCGTGCTTACTGTCAACATTCAAGGCAAAGGCAGTTCTTTGTCCTATAGGCCATTATCTGCCAAGGAAGACAAACTCCAAGTGGAGTGTCCTTGATGCCCAACATCATTTTGGGAAAGGAACAGTACTGGCAGGAGCAATTGGATCTCTTGTAGCAAAATTCTGAATAACAAAAACGTTAAATGCCATATTCTCTAGGCCTATAAGTGTTTGAATACTTCCTATCCATTTGACATATTCTACTATATATCTGTAAGTCCTAATTAGGATGATTATTACAAGACAAACAGGTAACTGTGACCTGTAATTTTTATCATCATAGATAACCTAAAGACTAAGGATTATATTATAAAGGTAGACTATTTATGCACAGATGTACAGTTCTGGGACAAAGACTTCAGTATGGCAAGTCATACAATCATCTTAAGCAGAGGAAGAAATGTATAGTGTAAAATGACAACAGTGCCATTAATATGTATCAATATATAAAATATTTTAAAAAGAGGTATAATATATATGTGTATATATGTAAAATAACAAATATAATTAAACAGATATAGAATTTGTATAGTACAACTGACAGTAATATCCTTAATATGCATTAGTGTATAAAATATTTTAAACAGAGGTAGAAGCATATACACAATATAAAAGATATAAACTTAAACTTGTATCAATATACAAATTATCTTAAACAGACATATAAAATAATTTCACATTTGTATCAATATACAAGAATCCATATCATTGCAAATTGTCTATGGTTGATATTTGGCTAATAACTGTTTACAGGTAGAAACAATTATCTGCCTTTATCTGTCCTATCTACTCTTCTTATTTTCTTCTTCAAACGGGATTCTTGAGTATAATTTTATTGTTCCTCCCTCAACACAAATATAACTTATAACCATGCTAACAGAATGAAAATTATTAATAATCCTTGGAAGACAAAACTTATCAGGAGAGGGGGTATTTTTTTAGAATTGAATTACTTCCTGCAATCTGGGATGATGGTATTTCTGTGGGGTCCTGTAAAAACCTATAACAGTGTTTAAATTTCAGTGGACTGACTGTATCTGTAGCCAGTCTCAGAGTACTTGGTAAGGTTCTCTGAAGTTCTGGCTAGAGGTCTAACATGATGGATAATCATAGTAAGCCATTTTGCAACTGTCCTGAACAGTCAAGTTCAGAACCAATCATTGAGTTAAAAATATTAACTAACTTAAAAATATTATAATTAACTATTGTAATGGGATTATGTTCTGGTACATAGTAAATATTTGTCCCTCACACTCATTTAATAAAAACACTGATTGGCCAAAAGGCAGATAGGAAGTGTGGGTGGAACTACCAGACTAAGAAAACTCTGGAAAAAGAGTCAGAGAGAGACACCAGCAGACCCAGAGTAAAGGAGACCAGGATGCTTCTCTGAATAAAGATACTAAGCCACATGTCTAAACAAAATAAGAATAACTGGTTGAGTTAGGATGAAAAAGGTAGCAATATGTCTGAGCCATAGGTCAATCAGCATGAACTTAATATAAGCCTTTGTGTAATTATTTGGGGCTAAGAGGCAGCAGGGCTGTGAGTGGGATCAAACCTCAGGCTGAAAAGGCCTAGAAACTTGCTTTAAAACCATATAGCATCATTGTGATGAGACCCCATCTTCTTTCTGGATGCTTTAGAGATCACTGCTAGGAGAATTTGTCATGTATTGTGAAAAATTTAAACTTTATTGATCTCAACATGTAAAATTTAAATTTTTGGAGAGAATTGTATACAAGGAAGGTTTCCAAAAGGTCAAGAATAAGTTCAGGGAAAAATAAAATTACAAATAAAGTTATAATAACAGTAGTCCTTATACATACATTGTCTGTCTTCTGTCCCATATCAGATGGCTTTTCTAATATGAGACAGAAACTTTTTATTTTTTAAACAACATTCTTGGGTTTGGAGAAGGAGAAAGCCACTTGCTCCAAATCCAAAGCCAGCTTCATTTGTTCCTGAATTAGGGCCACAAGTCTATTTTTAAAAGGTAAAGAGACATAGATTTTAAGCTTCGTAAACCTGATATTCCTTGGCTTATAAACCTTTTCGGTATTGATTTCCTTTCAGCTTTAGACATCTAGGTGTCTGATGTCCTTTCAGCTTCTTGAAGATATTTATTTGTTTTCTGTAAAGATGAAAATAAAACCCTGTGCCAACCTTTGTTAAGTGAGTTTTCCTTACTACTTTTAAGATTGTCCTATCATTGGATGAGCCAATATTCTTTCTCTTCAAGAAGTATTTGAATTGAATATTTAGTAATTTTGTTGGTACCCATAGGGTTTTTTTCCCCCTGCTGAAACAAAAGCAAAACCCCTTCCCCAAGGAAGCACATATCCTGGGTTCCATTCTGACACAAGAAAATCCTTGAAGGCTAAACAGGTTGGTTTAGTTCAGAATTATTTCTGTTATCCGATGTCTCCCTGCAGCGGTTGCTCCTTTTTTCATCAGCATTAAGAAAATTCAGGTATTATGCAATATGTCTCTGGGTGTTATTGTTCCTTTTTTTGTCTAGGAAACATCTCTTTCCAGGTGTGATTAGATCTTCCAAAAACTTCTTGTCCTGTAGGGTTGTGTGGCATACCTGTAATGTGCTTTACATCATAATACTCAAAAAGACAGTTTCATCTTTTGGGAAACATAAACTAGACCATTGTCAGTCTGAATTTGTACAGGTATGCTCAGAATGGCCATAACTTCCAAAACGTGTGTAATTACAGAATCAGTCCTTTCAGACCTTAGAGCATTTGCTCATTGAAATCCTGACTAAATATCATGGTGAATGTATTTTAATTTTCCAAATTCTGACAAATGAAACACATCCATCTTCCAACTCTCTTTTCTTTGCACACATTTAGAATTGCTCCCTGCAAGTAGTGGTGTTTGGTTATAGATAGAAGGAGTAAGTAGGAAATTTCTTTACAATTTCATTGGCTTGGTGCCAAGTGATGAAAAAGTGCCCCTCCCTCTTATTTAAAATGTTTTTATTTCCATATTTAACACTATTCCCCCTCTCTTCCTTCCTCCTAGTTTCTCTCAGGCTTCCCACAGCCTTCCCTCATTCCATCCCATATCCACTCCTCAAGAAGGGCAAGAGTCTCAAGGTGGGTCAGCTCAGTTTGACATAACCAGTTGAGGATGTTCCAAATCTCTCACCCAAGTATTAGGGTTGAGTTAGGAGTTCCTCTGAAGGGAATGTTTTCCCACTTGTCAGTTCATACACCAGGAACATTCTCTGATCCTACTGCAAGAGGTTCCATAAACTGCCCACGCCATTTGACATTTGTCTACCTTTGGAGGGTTTAGTTCCTTTCCATGAAGGTTCCTCAGTGATTATTTTAGAGTCAGTGAGCTCCAGTAGCTCCAGTCAGCCATCTCTGTAGGTCTCCTCCTCATGATTCTGATCCCTTTGCTCATATACTTTCTTGTAGTAGTGGGGTTTCTTGGGCCCCAGTGGCCAGAGGTCTGAGACCCACAGACCTGCTGCCTGAGACCCCTTAGCCTCCCAGCCACTGCTCAGGCCCCCAGAAATGACTCAGATGCTTATATTAACTTTATGCTGTTTGGCCTATGGCTCAGGCCCATTACTAGCTAGCTCTTACATCGTAAATCAACCCATTTCTATTAATCTGTCTGCCACGTGGCCCGTGGCTCACCTGTGCTCCTACATGTTGCTCCTTTGGTCTTCAGCTGGATCTGGTGCATTGGCCGGGAATCGAACCTGGGCCTCCCGTGTGGCAGGCGAGAATTCTATCACTGAACCACCATGCGGCAGGTCTGTGGGTCTCAGATCTCTGGCTGCCCGGGACCTAGAAACTGCAACACTACTACAGATGGCACATCCAACGTGGGTCAATTATCCACTTAAAGCCTGAGAAAGATTAGAAAGAGTTCTAGATCAGAGAAACTGAGCCAAGGCAGCTTCAAAATTGTGTATACGAAGTGGGCCATTGTACAAAGAAAGTGTGGCGTCCGGGTCACATTCAAAATGGTGTGGCAGACTGACGGCAGACAGTGTAAGCTGCAGCTGCAATCAGGCGGGTTCCTGAATCTCACAGAAGACTCAGTAGCATGTGATTGATTTTAGATTTCTGCTTATTTTGAACAAAAAGGAAACAAAGACAGTTTCTTAGTAGCAGCATTTCTTTAGTCGGCTCTGTTCCTTGGCCACGAGTAGAGGCGCGGTCCCTTTAAGAGAATTTAGTGATTCAGCCTAATCTGCAAAAACTATGCAGTGCTTTAAGAGAGTGTATTTTAAAAGGTCTTATGGTTAGAAGATGATTAAGGATTCACAATAAAACAGATTCAGATGAAAAGAAAAAAGCTGTAAACAGGTTACAATGTGTATAAAAGCTACATAGTCTTCAGAGAGAAAAGAGAGAAGATAAAGTCTTTAAAAAGAGAAATAGAGTATTAAAATATAATAAGCCACTTAAAGATGGAAAATAGACACAATTCTGGATTTTGGTTGTTATTGTGTTTTCTTTTAATTTTTTAACTGTTAATGAGCTAACTGCAGAAAGACAATGGATTGCAAATGCAAAGGCTACTAAGTTAAACAAGAATATATATTTTAAAGGTATTTTGATTTTGAAATTTGTGTCTAAGGATTTATTGCTTTGGAAGAGTTCTGCTTTTGTTTCCACAGAAGATGAGAACCTGTGGATTGCTTCCAGGCAAATATGGTTTCATCATCCAAGACCCCCTGAAAAAACATGATGGGAAGAGATAGCCGTATCAGCTTCAGAGCTGCAGACTGATCTAGCCTCAACAACCGTGAGACTTTCAACGCCCCTTAATCAGCAGGAAGTAGTAATGGAAAACTACACCCAAATTCCCCAAATATTGTTTCTAAATGTTTGTTTTCATTATAAATGGTTAATGTTCATAGTCAATCTCTTCCTAAGAAGAAAAAGGGGATATGGAATATGAATGATTTTTTAAAAGGTTAGATTATTGAATTTACTTAGATCAGGAAATCAGCTGTTAATCTCAAAATGCTTTACATAGGTATAGATTTTGGTTTATTGATACAAATTTAACAATTTTGCTATGCTGTATGTGTTTTTCTATTCTTGTTTAAGGTATGATGTTCATGTAACGGATTTAAAGTTGTAATGTATAATTAAGAAATGAAAGTTAATAGTCACCTTTGATAATCAAACTTATATAGTTAGGTTAGTTAGGATTTTTAGGTATACAAAAATATATTTCAATTAGGTAGGTAATCTTCAAATACTTCTAAGACCTACAGAATATGGCATTTAAAATGTTTTAAGAACTTAGACTTTTCTGGACAGTGAGACAGGTCTGCTCTTGGCAGCACCAATCTTCTTCAAGAGAAAAATGGGCATCGAAGAAACTCCATATGGAGTCTACTCTCTTTGTGGCAATGGTAAGCCACTAGAGAAGAACCTTTTCTTATATTGACTGCTTGACAGTATGCTGTTTAAACTGGACATACAGGTTCCATAGGAATTTGACCTCTGAACTTTGGCAGAACAAGCCGAGATGGTCATTCAGGTTCCTGCTTTGCAGAGAAAACTGTCAGACATTCTTCAGGACTTGAGGAGAAGCAACTGATGAACTGTGCCAGAATGGGCAGAGCAGATTTCCTGCTTCACTGAAATGAAAAGAGACTCTGGGCTTATAGGCTGAAGATGGATGCCCCAACTTTATAAAGGAACTTTGGGTGACTGTCCAGACAAATAGGTGTCATCTCTGTCCTTTCTAGATTTTAGAAGGGCGGAGTCAGAGGCATACCGAGCTGAAGCTGCCCAAGGAGCAACATGTAAGAACACAGGTGAGCCACGGGCCACGTGGCAGTCAGATTAATAGAAATGGGTTGATTTAAGATGTAAGAGTTAGCTAGCAATGTTCGTGAGCCATAGGCCAAACAGCATGAAGTTAATATAAGTGTCTGAGTCATTTCTGGGGGCCTGAGCAGTGGGCGGCTAAGGGGTCTGGCACAGCAGGTCTGTGGTTCCAGGCCCCTGGCCGCCTGGGACTGAAAGAAACCCCACTACTACAGATGGGGCATCCAACATGGTGCGATTATCCACTTAATACCTGAGAAAGTTTAAAAAGGGTTTTAGCAGAAACTGAGCAAAGGCTAAGAGGTCTCGGGGGGGCAGGTCTGTGGGTCTGGTTCTCCGGCTGCCCGGGACCTAGAAACCCCACTAATACACTTTCTCATCTCTCTCTTTCTTCAGCTGAATGGGAGCTTGACCTGATGCTTAGCTATGGGTCTCTGCTTCAGCCTTTGTCTATATCTGGATGAAGGTTCTATAATGACAATTAACGTGGTTATTCATTTGATTAAAGGGGAAATCCTGTTTAGCTATATCTCTACTATTGCTTGGAGTCCTAGCCAGGGACATCTTGTGGGTTCTTGGGCGTTTCCTTAGCAACAGGTTTATTTCTAATCCCACAGTAGCTCCCTCTATCAAGATATTCATTTCTTTGTTTTACCTCTCTGTTGCTCCTCTCACTCAACCATCTCTTCTCGTGATTTGTTTCACCTCCTCTTACTTGCTCTCCGTTATGACTCCAATTTACTCAGGAGATTTTCTCTATTTTTCCTTAGATGTATCCCTTAAGTTCCTCCTGTTATCTAATTGTTAAAGGATTGAGGTTTGTAGCCTGGCTATCCTTTGCTCTATGTCGGAGATCCACTTATGAGTGAGTACCTACCATATCCATCTTTCTGGACCTGTATTACCTCACTCAGAATGATACTCTCTAAATCCATCCATTTGCCTGCAAATTTTAGGATGTCTTTTTTTTCTGCTGAGTATTGTATAAATGCATCACAATTTAAAATCTATTCTTTAGTTGTGGGGCATCTAGGTTATTTCCAGGTTGTGGCTATTATAAATAATGCTGCTATGCACATGGTTGAACTAATGACCTAGGGGTAAGAATGTGTGTCCTTTGGGTGTAGGCCAAATAGTGGTATTGCTGGGTCATTGGTAGATTGATTCCCAGTTTAGTGAGGATTTTCCCATACTAATTTCCAAAGTGGATCTACAAGTTTACACTTCCACCAGCAGCAGAGGAGTGTTCCCCTTGCTCCACATTCTCTCTGGCATAAGGCGGTCATCTGTGTTTTTGATCTTAGCCATTCTGTCAGGTGTAAGATGCTGTCTTCGTGTTGTTTAGATTTGCATTTCTCTGATGGCTAAGGATGTTATACAATTCTTTAAGTGTCTTTTAGGCATTTGAAATTCTTCTGTTGAGAATTCTCTTTTAGTTCTGAACCCCATTTAAAAGTTGGATTATTTGGATTTTGGGCCTCTTGTTTCATGAGTTCTCTATATATTTTAGAGATCAGTCCTCTGTTAGATGTAGGATTAGTGAAGATTTTTTCCCCCATTCTGTAGGCTGTCCTTTTATCTTATTGACCTTGTCCTGGGCCTTACAGAAACTTCTCAATTTCAGCAGGGCTCACTTATTAATTGTTGTTTTTAGTGTCTGTGCTACTGGTATTATATTTAGAAAGTGGCCATATGTGGCAATATATTCAACGGTATTTCCCACTTACTTTTCTAACAAGTTCAGTGTAAGTGTGTTTATGTTGAGGTCTTTGATCCACATGAACTTGACTTTTGTGCAGGGTGATAGATATGGATCTATCTGCATTCTTCTATATGCTACCATCTAGCTATGCCAGCACCATTTGCTGATGATACTCCTTTTTATTGTATATTTTTGGCCTCTTTGTCAAAAATCAGATGTTCATAGGTATGCAGGTTAATGTCGGGCTCTTAAATTTGATTCCATTGATTCACAATTATGTTTTTATGCCAGCATGAAAGCTGTTTTTATTGTTGTAGCTCTATAGTATAGCTTACAGTCAGCGATGATGATGCCTCCTGATGTTCTATCATTGAACAGGATAGTTTTGGCAATCCTGAGCTTCTTGTTGTTATATATGAAGTTTAGTATTGATCTTTCAAGGTCTGGAAAACATCATGTTGGGATGTTGATGGGGATTGCATTGAATCTGTAGGTTGCTTTTGTTAAGATTTCCATTTTTACTATGCTGATCCTATCTATCCAGGAGCATGGGTGTCCTTTCCATTTTCTGATATATATAATAAACTGAAGAATATTTCTTCAATGACTTGATGTCTTTTCAAACAGGTGTGCCACCTATTTGGTTAAAGTTATCCCAAGATACATGATGCTATTTGCAGATATTATAAGCTGTGATGCTTCTCCGCTTTCTTATTTGTGTATAGAAGGACTATTGATTGAGGGGAGGTTAATCTTGTACTCTGCCACATTGCTGAAGGTGTTTATTGGCTGTGGGTATTCTCTGATAGAATTTTGGGGGTCACTTATGTATATTGTTATATCATCTTCATTTCAAAGTAGTTTGACTTTTTCATTTGTAATTTATATCCCTTTCGTCTCCTTTTGTTCTCCTATTGCTTTAGCTAAAACTTTGAGAACTATATTGAATAGATAAGGGGAGAAAGGTCAGCCTTGTCTTGATCCTGATTTTGTTGGGATTGATTTGAGTTTTTCTATATTTAATTTAATGTTGGCTATTGGCTAGCTGTATATTGCCTTTATTGGGCTTAGATATTTTTCCTGTATTCCTGATCTCTCCAGGACTTTTATCATGAATGAGTGCTGGATTTTGTCAAATGCTTTTATAGCATCTAATGAAATGATCATGTGGGTTTTTTTTCCTTCCAGTTGTTTATATGATATATGAAATTGTCAATTTTTCATATGTTGAACCATCCCTGCCTCCTTGGGATTAAGCCTAAGCCTCATGATTTTTTGACATGTTCTTCAATTTGGTTGGCCAATATTTTATTGAGTATTTTCCATCAATGTTTATGAGAGAGATTGATCTGTAGTTTTCTTTCTTTGTTGCATCTTTGAGTGGCTTGAGTATCAGGGTGACTGTAGCCTCATAGAAAGAACGTGGCAGTGTTATTTCAGTCTGAAGCATATTGGTATTATTTCTTTGAATGTCTGGTAGACTTTTGCATTGAAATCTTTCGGCTCTGGGCTTTTTTTTTTCTTGGTAGACTTTTAATAACAGTTTCAATTCCCCTTGGTTTATATATATATATATATATATATATATATATATATATATATATATATATACATATACATATATATATTTAAACCATTTATCTTGTCTTGATTTAATTTTGGTAAGTGGTACCTGTTTTTAAAGCTTTCCGTTTCATTTAGGTTTTCCAATTTAGTGGAGTATAGGTTTTCAAAGTATGACCTGATGATTCTCTGTATGTCCTGGGTCTCTGTTTGTATCCCTCTTTTCATTTCTGTTTTGTTAATTTGGATTCTCTTTGCCTCCTGGTTAGTCTGAACAAAGATCTGTCTATCTTGTTGACTTTCTCAAAGAACCGATGTTTTGATTCATTGATTATTTATTTTGTTCTCTTTGTTTCAGTTTTATTGATTTCAGCCCTGATTATTTCCTGCTGTCTACTCCTTTTAGGTGAGTTTGCTTCTATTTGTTCTAGAGCTTTCAGGTGTGCTGTTAAGTCTATTATATGAGATTTCTCTATTTCTCCTTTTAATCCTTTGCTTTTAGCATGGTGTTTCCTATGAAATTATGAAGCCTTAAGCACATTTACTATTGGTAAACTATTGATCTCATTATTACCTTGTGTTAAAAGATGTAGAAGACCTATGTGGGATATGATGTGTGTTATATATAAAAATATGATTTTTATTTCTAATAATTTCCTATAATTCTAAATAATGAAGTTAATTCTGTTTTATCAGAAATTAATCATCAGTTTCTATATGTAAAACAACTCTCTATACATATTGAGGGTCAGTACTTACGTTGAAGCATCCTGTAATAACCATTAGTACCAAAAGAATGGCATATAATTCTAAGTTTTGTACAGAATTGTAAGGGCTTTTAAAACTACTTTTCTTAAGTCCCCTGATTCATATCCTGCCTTTGCTGATTTATTTGCATCAAGATAGAATGTAGGAACTCCTGAAATTGACTTTTGTCATAGAATGTAAGGAACGATCCAACTTGTTCTTTACAAAAATTTTATTGTTATTATTAGGATAACAGTGTTAATCTCTCCCAGAATATTGCTGTATATTCTTTGCCAATATTCATTATATTTAGATAAACAGGAGGTTTCCTCATTAGTTAAAGATACTACAATTTCTTTTCGATCTATTCCGATCAATTGATGTAGTCCTTGTTTTCTTTAACATCAAGTCAGAATTCTTTTTTGTATATGTTTTTAATTTTATACTTGGCCTATCTGGCTTAAATATCCATTATAAAATAATATCTTCCTTCTGCATCAGGAGATCTGTGAGGATAATATAGAGGGTAATATAACCAGAATGCAGTTAAACTCTGTGTTCACATAATCCATGTATGGCCTCATAATTTCTTTTCCATGAAATTCAATTCTTCCTCAGCCTCAGCTGATAATTCTCTAGGACTATTTAAGTCCTTATCCCATTCTAGGGTACTAGCCAAAGTTTGTACTTTTCTACCCCAATAATGGTCAATAAATTAGTGATGTTCTTAAATCTTTAAGAGTCTACAATTGATCTCTTCTGACTTGTACCTAATTTTTTGTTGCTCTATTTTATAGTCTGGATAATTGATAGATTATTTGCTTTATATCTTCTCAGGGGTAATTTGTAATTCCCAGAGAGGCAAAGTTTTCTTTAGTTCTAGGAAAATGTTTTCTGAAATATCTGACTTTGGATATTAATAGGATATCATCCAAATAATGGTAAATTATAGATTTGGAAACTGTGCACAAACTATTTCAAATGGTTTTAGCAAAATATTGGCACAGATCAGGGCTATTTAACATTCTCTGTTTAAGAACCTTCCATTGATATCTCTTAACTGGTTAAGAATTATTGTAATTGGGTACTGTGAAGGCCATTTTTCCTGTCCTGTTCTTTCAGAGGTATAGTAAGACAATAACTATGTTAGGCCATTCTCTAGGTAAAGGAGAAGGCAGGAGATTCCAGGCTGTGTAGAACCCATTTGGCTGAATTATTTATTTATAGCTCTCCAATGTATCAGCATTCTCCATGGTCCAAATTTCTTTTTAATAACAAATGCATTATAGTTCTAGTGTCTGATATATTCTTCACTACGCTGAGCATTTAACGCCTCCTGAATCAGCTGTTCTAAAGCTTCTAATTTCTCTTTAGTCATAGGCCATTGTTCAACTCTCACTTGTTTCTCAGCTAGCCGTTTTAGGGATAGAGCTGTTAGTACTTCTAAGAGTTCAACAGCTGTTGTGCCATTTCCTTATAGCCTAAATGGTTGGTGTCTTTTTTTTTTTCATAATACCTTATAATATTATTCTCAAAAAGATGAATGGGTCTAGGGTTCATGTCTAAGCTCAGAGGAATTTTAATCTGGGTATTTCATTGCTGTAGGAGATTAAGACTCCATACATTTTCTGCTGTATTAGCCACATATAGCTTCATTCTTCTTCTGTGTATTTCTGGCCCTATGAATTCAAGCCATCTCATGCTTTGTTTGAGATATGGTTGCAATTCCTAGAAATTGGACATTTACCTCCTTTAGAGGCCATTTCAGATGCCATATTTGTGGGGTTATGATCTATATATCAGTTCCAGTATTCACCTTGAATAAAAATGTTGTCTATTTGTATTTTTAATTTTGGCCTTTGTTCACTTATGGAAACTGTCAGAATATTCTGTGTTTTTCTTAGAAATTTCGATTCCTCCTTTAATGTTGTTCTATTTTCCAGTGTAGTATGGATTTTTACATTAGGCACTGGATTTTCTGATTGTGCTGGGGACAGTTCCCTACACAATTGCTGGGAGCAAATGGACCATGTTTAAATTTGAGACTTGTATTTTTGGAACATCTCATAAGAAGCCTCAAGAGGCATTTCTTGATGGTAAAGGGTTCTTGTTATCATATGATGATTCTACAGATTTAAGCTTCTCCATCATAGATGTCCTATCATTTGCAGAAAGTACCTGTTTTTTGGACTTAATATTTGCTTCTGAGAAGAAAACTCTGTTTAAAAGTTTGTTATAACCAGTTTCCATAAAATTAACTTCACATTGGCAGATTCCATGTTATGCATCTCAGAAGTTAATTTATCATTTTTAGTCTTCAAGGTCTCTATCAGTCCAATTACTGTCTCATATTTATTAAGGTTATCAAACCATTTTTAGAGATATAAAATATAGGATCAAGTTGAGAATTAATGAAATTCTGAGCATGTAACTGCAAAGGATGTTATACAAATCATGCAAAATTTTCTCAACTGTAGAACAAAAAAGCTTTTAAATTTCTGAAAAGTTACATTATCTGCCACACCATAAATAGTTACCTGTCTCTGATGGCTTCAGGTGAAATAACTACTGGATGTAATGGTGATGTTTGGCTAGCAGGTGTCACAGGTGTTGTAACAACCAGTGAGTAAACACTAACTCAGGCTTTCAGGTTTAGTCTGCTATGAATATATTCTAATGAAAGGAAATTCTCATAAAATGAGAACAGATTACTACAAACAAACACTGAAACAACACCCTGAAAGAAGTCCTTGCTGTACAATTGAGCTTCATAGCTCAGATCAGCTGTGGGAAGGGCCACTGCTATGTTTGGAGGGAGTATACACACAAGGAGGCAAGCTGCAGAGTTACTGGTAGCCTGCTATGATGGACAGAAAATATCCCCTTTTAAAGGCAGCTCTAGATTGATTTTTAATCTACTGGGGATTCTCTAGACCCTAGGATGAAAGCTACTAAGGACCATATAGTGGACGTTGGCGTCTGCCAAGAGTACAAGAAAGGCTTCCAGTTGCCCAGAGTGGAAGCCAGAGCCACAGGGCTGGAGAGGTAGCCTGCTTAGCTGGATGGCTTCCCTGCTAACTCCCGTTCACCAACTCAGGCTGGAAAGCCATGTTGAGCACCAGATATAGTTGATATCTGATATTAAATGATGAAATATATATGACCATTGAACACATGAAATTTGTTCATTATCCTCAGCTGAGGAAAAAGCTATTTAAGCTACACGGAGATTCCATTTGGTGACAGTCAAAATGCTGCCATCAAGGAAACAAAAATGACAACAAGTGTTGAGGAGGAGACAAGGATGTGAGTCTTACAATGCTGATGGGAATTTAAAATGTTGCTATAGTTGTTATTAATCACTAGCAAATGATTATATAAAAAGATTAGGATTTATTAAGGGGTTCATATGAGACACTCAGTAATGTAAGAGACTGAATATTTGGGCAATTCCTGGAACACAGCAGATCTGGTCATTTCTCTAAGAACAAGAGGGAGCAAAGAAGAAGAGAGATGACATAAACCCAGTCTTAAACTGGCCTGGGCATGTCCCATACAGGGGTTCTTAAGGTCCAAAGGCCACACCTCTAGGTCAAGGTGGTATTGCCTGGTTCCCACTACACAGTGCAGCTGCTGTTAGTCAGATCTGCCATTCCTGAGTTTCTACTCAAGGTTCTGAGAACCAACACATTGCAAGGTTTCTTGTGCAGCTAAGTTATGGTTGCACTATGTATAATAGACAAAGCATGTGATCAGTCCACAGGGCCAATGTAATTTTATTCAGCAACAAAAAGAAGAAAATCATGACATTTTCAGGAAAATTGATAGAACTGGATATAATTTTAAATAAAACAAGCTATATTCCTAGAAGCAAATACCAAACTTTGCTCATAAGAAGAATCTTTAAATGTGTATAACTTGAAGCAGAGGTGAGACAGTTGGAAGTGAGGAAGCGGACCAAGGAGAGTAGGGAAGAGTGATGGAGGCACCGAAGCACAAATTTGAGAAAGATGCAGTAGTACACTTGAAAGGGCATTACTCAGTAGTTTAAGTAACTATTCACAAAGGGCAGTTCCTGAGAGTGGAGCTCCAGTGAGAAGACAGAATGAAGAAACACCACCTGCCATTTCTGTGTTAATGTTATAAGCAAAGCTGAGGTTCTCTAAACCTTTTATGCTGAAGCCTGGTTAACAACCTCTGGAAGTTGATAAGGTTTAGATAAGTTCCTCAGTGCCTTTCTTTTGAGGACCCTCACCAGTTTTGGGTTATAGTGCTATAGAAAAACACATCTTCCTTGTTTAAGTTACTCATTGTCTGGTATTGTCAAGATGAGGTGCTGTTAAGACAATGACACAAATCTAATCTGCATAGTCCACCAAAATCCAGATAAAATTAAAGAACAAAATAGCATCAAAGCAATTTAAATCATAGGAATTATAAATAAAAATATAACTAAAGGCAAATTAAAAAATATAGCCTTTGAAGAATGTGATAGATATGTTTGAAGATGTTAGCTGATATAATTATAGCAGTTTTCAGCATTGGAAGTATCATTAGTGACAATAGTTCTGATTATATTGATTTTGGTATATTTATATTTCTTTAGATAATGTAATAATATGAAATGCTTTTAGCATATTAGAAAAATGTTTAATGTGTCAAATAGAAAAGTCTGGATACTAAGTAATTTTTAAGGCATAATATTAAAAGTATTTAGAAAATTACATAGCAAAATACTAAAATAATCCAGCTAACTCTTAGTTTTAGAATTTTCTAAGAAACAGTAATAATAATAAAAATTCATTGTGTACTACTTACTTTAATTCAGAGGTTTTGAATAGAAGTGAAATTGATATATCTATCTTAGATTATTGGTTTTAACTAGGAAGTATGACTTGGATGCAGTTACTTTCAGGGAAACATAGGCAGAATGAACAGAGGTTGATGACCATGTTTAGGCATAACTGCTGATATTTGATCCATTCACTTTAATAAGTTACTTAGTTTAATAAAAGAATTAATTTTATGTAACCTTATTAATAAATACATAAAAACATAATACCTTTGTTTTTCCATTGTGATATAGCCAATGCTGGCCAAATCCTCAATCCATGGGAAACTTTGATCTATTGTAATATAGAAGGAACATCTCCTGAATGCAAGATGCCTGGCAACTCAGAGGGCATATCACTATTGTCACCTTGTTCTAGCTTGATGTGCAGAAGTCAGGAGAAATCAAGATTTTATGAAGCTTGTCAGAGAGACCAAATAAATCTTGCAGGCCCTGGCAGTCCATACTTCACAAATTCCCGAGTTCACAGTCAAATGGGCCCCAAATTCTCAAATGTACACATAGGCTACATTTTGAGTCTATGAAGGTGGTTTAATTAAGAGTTATGAATAAGTGCATTTAGCTTTCCTTGGTGGGTGAAATATTATATACTATCAAGTACTAAATACACAAAGTTTGGAAATTGAATAAAATATCCATTAAGCTTGAAAGCAGTGCCTCTAATCCAGACACCGCTTGTATCAGGCCTCTAAGTCAAACCTATTATTTTAGAGGTCAACAAAGTTCTTCTAAAACTCAGGGAAAAGGGTACATTTTTACAAAATATTTCTAGCACATCATAAATATGGTTCTTAGCATGGTACAAAAAGAACTTCCTTGAAAATATTGCAAGTAAAAACCAACAAATCTCGCCAGTTCCCAGAGAAAAAGAATTGAATAAAAAGAAACAATGAACGTGATGGATGTCCTAAATATAATTCCCAAATACTATGGAGTTTCTTCAATTAACATATTAAAGGATTGCGCGAAGATTCTGTACTCTTGATCATTTTAGTCTACCTCAAAACAGAATCATTTTTCTTAGCAATGGCATCACATGTGACAAGTAGAAGGTAGATTCTACTGTCTTATTCTCACACTGAAAATGCATTATAGACCGCAATATTGTTTCTTCCCACTCATCATTCTATTGTTTTGCCTCTCTAAAGTTCACATTTGACCTTACATATCCAACTTCAAGAACAAATCATCTTTCTTCTAACTTTCCATCAATTTAATATTTTTCCTTTGAAATATGAAGATGAAAAGAAAGAAAAATTTATTGTTTCCTTATTGGTTAGAAATTGTCTAAATGTGATAGTCATTCTTGAGAGTTTGTGTGGAAAGTTGAGCTAGTTATTGAGCATTTTGTTTGTCAGTAAAGACAAAGAGGATCTTTAAATGAGCATTTATTAAAATGCTAATTTGATTCCTGGCTAAGTGGGACATAGGTGTAACAGTAATTTCAGCTCACAAGGAGTAAAAAGGTTTTGTTATAAATCTTGATGAATATTTATATCTTAAATTTGTTTTTAGGTTTCGATAATGTATGGTATAGGTAAACAGAAACATCTCCATATTTTGAAAACTTTTCAAATTATGATGATCTAGAATTTGAAAATAATTGAGGAATATTATATAATGAGAAGATGAAATCAGTTTGAGAGAGAATATCCTGACTATATGACCAGTCTTTTTTGCTATTATTTTAATGGTTTCTGGCTTGCCTTTTAAAATTCTCACCTTTGTTAGTAGAAATTATGCCTTTACCATATTTTTATACTTTTTCTTACACTACTTGCAAACTTTAATAACAAACCATTTTAAGGTCTATACAGAAAATCCCATGTACCATTCCTAACCTTGGTGTAATTACTATGTAAAATCTAAATACATTTGGTTTCTGTTTTTCCTTATAAGCTTGGATTTCTTGCTGTGGCTGCATTGAAAGTGTGTTGGCTTGTGCAGTCAGCAGTATTTTAAATGCTTTATAAATCAAACTGATGATAAACTTTTCCTGAAGCATGATCCTTATCAGTATTATTAGTAAAATCCTGGAGTCAGCTTTTAGGGTGGAAGCTGAAAATTAAAGAAGCACAGCTACCTAGAGATTTCTTACCTCTACAAAATCTCATGCCAAGTGGCCGAGATCCTGTCTATATGACTCCTCAGACTGAATAGGTTCCAAAGTCCAGTCTCTACCCACGTCATATTCCTGTTCCCAACTTCCTAGTTTTGGGATTAAAATGTGAGCTACCACTGCCTGGCTCTGTTTCTCTTCTAGAATGATTCAACCTTGTGTAGTCCAGGGTGGTCTTGAACTCCTGATCTTCCTGCTTCCTCCTACTGTGTGCTAGAATTAAAGTATAAGCCACTACTGCCTGTCCTGTATGGTTAATTAGTGCTTATCTCTGCCCTCTAATCTGCAAGCAAACTTTATTTGTCAGAACCCAAACAAATATTATACAATGATAAGACCATTCTGTATCCTGATTTCTCATTTTGTGTGCATTTGTAACTTTATGAAGTCATGTGTTAGTCACATCAGATGTGTTCATCTCTGAGTTTCTTTCCTTTATGAAAACTCAGGTTCAATGTCTGACAGAGATAATTCTATCACATTTTTTTTTGTGGTTTGGTTTGATACTCATTGTGCCTCTTTTTAAGGTAGTTTCATTTATGGAAAATTATGAAAGGAGGCATCTCTGGAAGAAACTTCTTGTGTTCTGTGTATAATAGCTACCTACAGTCTGCAACCAAATCCCTGTGTGTGTGTGTGTGTGTGTGTGTGTGTGTGTGTGTGTGTGTGCACGCGCGCGCGCGCACCTCTGCATGTGTGTGTGTTGATTGAGAATTTCCTGAAGTAAGAAGAATGAGAAATAAAAGCATGATTGACAAGGCACAAAAGCTCACATGTGCTAGTTTTACATCCACTCATTTGAAACATACCTTTTTGAAATGTCAATAAATCCATCTGATTCAGTTGTAGTTGTAATTTGGAGAAATATAACCAGCACTAGAACATGTAATTGCTGACAAATTTGGACACCAAAAGACCAGGATACTATATCCTAGAATAGCATCTATTAGTTGTGCCAAAACACCCACATTTCATCTTGTATGAAATCAGTATAAAACTGTATTTTATATGCCTCACCAAATGTTATTGTGATAATTTTTAAAAAACAAACTAATGTAATAAAACAGAATAATGATTACTCTAAGTGTCAAGAGCTATGAAAGAGCTGGTTTTATTATCTTCATTGTCATAATATTTATATTGGGGTTCACATAGCTGATTTTATAGTCATAGTTTCACTTCTTTTTATAAAATACTATGTGCTGAATATATTAAAAATTGAGCAATATTTCATGTGTAAAGAACATGTAAGAATGTGTAAAGCAATCAAATCACCAATGTTTCCTGCAAAGAACCATTAGTAATCATCAATAAAGCCACTTTGACAGATTCTTGTTTTTTTTCTTTATTATTTTCCATATTATTTAAACTTAAAAGTAATTATTATAAAATCTATAAAACAGTTATGTATAAAATTCATACTACAAAATCATATATATGATATATGAGGAGAGACAGAAGGTGGATATAGACAGACAGACGGTGAGAATGACTGAGACACAAAGAGGGGAAGGTAGCTAGATGTGGAATGTTATCTAACATGAGCACTACATCTGCTTTGAATAGAATCCTCAGATTTACTGAGGTATTTCTACAAAGATTATACCATATGAAAAACATTACTTGGTAGACTCATTATAACTTCTCAAATTTGTGCTAGAACTGTAGAATGCACAAATTCAGAGCACAAAAAAAGTATGCAGTTTAAGCAATTATCACCTAACTACAGCCCAACAAGTGCCACTCAGGAAAAATATCTTCTGCAAAACACTTCAGTCCCTTCAGTTTTTATCTCAGAGAGCGCTTTGTTTGCTCACTTTTCCTCATACTTGAAAAATTTATATAGCCATTCTCTGGTGGGTTGCTAAGACTTCCACTAACTGTGTTTATTTGTAAATTCATAGATCCTAGATATGTTACTTTATTTGAAAGTGTGATTGAAAATACATATAAATTAAAGCTCATGGGATAAGGTTATCCTGTATTATCTGGGTAAATGCTATCAGCAGTGTCCTTACCACAGAGGCAGAGAAAGGTGGCATACACCCAGAAGATACGTGAAAACAGGAGCAAAGAAACAAAGATGTTATACAGTGATTTTGGACTAAAGATCCACAGCCAAGGATGAGGCATAATTGAATTATTATTGAAGCCTATATGAAGAGCATAGAGGTTAAAGTAGGCATGCTGTGCTTTGAGCTCCTCAGTATAGTAATCAACAGTTCTGTTGGTCTAAACCAGTGGCTCTCAACCCCTTTGGCAAACCTCTACCTCCAAAAATATTTCCATTGCAACTCGTAACAGTAACAAAATTACAGTTATGAAGTTGTGTGGTGATATATTGTACATTTAATAAAACTTGTCTGAAAATCAGAGGACAGAGCCAAGCCATGAAATTCAGGGAGTGGTGACCCATGTCTTTAATTGCAACAGTTGGGGGCAGAGATCCTCTAGATCTTTGTGAGTAAAAGGCCAGACGGAGGAAGGAGATGGTGGCACATGTCTTTAATCCTAGCACTAGGAAAGTTGAAGCAGGAGGTGAGACACTGAGTGAAGAAAGACAGTTAAGGTAGAAGAAGGCAGAAGGTCTTCTCTTTGCCTGTGCCCCCTCACCTTTTTTGGTGGAGAATTCAGAGACAATCAGTCTGCGGATTCATAGAGACAGGATCTATCTACCCTTTTTGTCCTGAGGAGTTGGCTAGGTGAGGACTGACTGTGGCTTGTTCTTCTGTCTCTCTAATATCTTAGCTTTCTCCCCAATATATGGTTCCAGGTTTTTATTAATAATACCACATAGAATTTGTTCAATTTCTGGTCCTCAAACAGGGACAATAGCCGAGGTTCACCTCAATAGGCTGGACTGCCTTAGGTCACAGCATTAGAGCATTAAGAGGGTTGAGAACCTCTGTAAACCATGGTATGTTTGGTGAATTATAAGAGATGGGTGCTACCATAATCTACCTTCTTATCATTTTTATGCAAAAAATTTAGAACTTTTTTCCCATTAATCATATACAATTTGTTTTTTGCTTTTCTTTCTTTCTTTTTTTTTTTTTTTACAAGGATCTGCTACTTAGTCATTCAGGGAGACTTTGGTGCTGTTTTACTAAAATGTGCTGACAGAATGTTTCAGACTGGAAACAGATAGTGAATACCATGGTTGAAAATTAGTTTGGATACAACTATATAATTAGTATTTGCAGTTTGAAATTCCTGCGCAGATGATGCCAACTCCAAAAATCCTGCTGCCTTCCCACTAGAGATTGAAGACAAGAATTTTTCTGTAAGTTGCTTTCTAACTACAACTGCATTAAAATGTGAGAGTGGGCCTTGGGTTTATCCTGAATGCTGTTTGAGTTAAAATGCATATCTCCTTTGGCTTTACAATTTCCCTTATTACATCTATCAGACAGCTGCCCTACAAGTTTAGTAACAGCACATTGCCAAACTATAAAAGACCAAAGGTAAGGAAAAAGTAACAGTTTTGTCCTTGTGGTATTGGTCTGGTGCTCATCATAAAGTTTGGGTGTTGATTTTGATTTTAGGAAAGATTATGTGATTATTCACCCCAACTGGTGAATTTGTTTATGGCCCCGTTGAGGTCCTCACTTAGCACAGTGGCACCACGCTGCTCATCCTGGCTCAGAAACTGGCTGTCCTTTGGGATTATAGAGTCCTCTGTATTCTCCTCTCTAACTTGCTGTTATGCCAGAGCCAGCTGATGTGACCAAAATGATAAGTACTAGGATCCACCTTAAAGAATTCTGGAGGAGTTTTTATGACCATCATCAGCTCTCTTCTCTACAAAATGAGGATAATTTTTAAATTGAAGATAGTTCTTTTTCAACAATATATTCTGATTATGGTTTTCCCTCCCTCATATATACCAGACATTCCCACCTACTCAAACCCGTGCTCTTAGATAGGCCATGGACCTAAAACCAAACACTTCAGACTGTTAAGGAGCATAGCAATACAATGAATAGCATTCTGCTATACAAATCAGTGCCTTGCTCAGCCATCATCTACCCATCAGTGCCTTGTTCAGCCATCATCTACCCATCAGTGCTTTGCTCAGCCATCTTGTGCACATAAGCATCTTCTTCAGTCATCACCAGAGAAGTTTCTTCCTGCTGCAGATGAAAACGAAAACAGATATCCACACCTCAATAATGTGTAGAGTGAGAGACCTTGAAATACTCATTCCTAAATGAAATAGCTCCATGAAATTGCTCTCCTCAGGAATTTGGGAACTCTGTGGAAGAGGAGACAGAAAAATTATAAAATGGGGATAGGTTTTAGGCATAAGTTTCTTTTCTAAACCGGTCACCTGCCTTTTTCATGTGAACCCAAGAAATGGTTTATTTTCTCCAGTCTTTGCTTACCACCCCTCAACTGGATCTCATCTAATTTGGATTTAGAGCTGAAAGATTTTCTACAATGGTTCCACACATAGTTTTTATTTCCACAATCACACACATGTCACAAGACTCATAAAATTATTCACTCAGAATTGGATAAATTTTGTTGAAAAATAGTCAGATACTTTAAACATACCAAATAGAAGGGAATTTCTGACTTCTGAAGACAGGAAGGAAGCAAATAGGATTAATAAACCACTAGAAACTGTTTCTAGTGGAGAGTAAAATTGCCACAATAATGCATTAATTTCAGAAACTCGTTTTATTTTTAAACTGTGCAGGTAGTTTTAAGTTTTGAAAATGAAAGTTAGGATGAAAGAAAACATCATTGTGCTTTGTTATGTAGAGATCGTTTTAAATATTTGACTTGAATTTTAAAAAGTAATAGTGGCAGAGTATTTTTATAGCTTCTGTGTAGCGGACTTATGTGCACTAGACTATGAATATTCTTGTGTGGATAGACAAATCTAATAATTCTTTTCTATGTTTTCTGTTTCAATTACAATGCATTCTAAATCAGTCTAGAGCAAACACATTTAATTAAAGTCAATAAATTTAGGTGCCCTCCCACAATTGTTATTCCTTTTATTCCTCTAAAAGTAGTCAGGCTTATTCACTGAAGCCTGTTACAATCATGAATTTTGAAGGGAAGATGCTTTCTTTTAATGTCCCCAAAGGAAAAATTTTATCATTAAAGAGCTTTAAAAATTCTTCATGAGGTTAGTGTCTCTTTAGTAACCCAGGGAGCATCTTTTCCAGTTGGTAGACATTTCTTCTTTACTGAGTGCTTTTGATATCTGATTGGGATAAACACACCACACACCCCCCCACACACACACACAGTTATACACATTCTCACACATATGACCCCAACTCTTATATTCATGCTAAAACACATGCTTTCATACACACACATACATATACACATTCTATTGCTTTTACTCCTATAAACATCCAGAAGATGAGAAAACAAAAGATCTATTTTAAACTGATGTAATGATCACCAGGAGGGTCAGGAGATCATGTATGAAGGGATGAAGAGGGAATCTGGGGGCTGGTGGTCTCTGATGCCAGTTCACGAAAGTAAATGAGATGAACAGTCTTTAAAACTGTACATAAACAGTGGGCAGATTTTTCTAAATAAAATCCTTACATTTTCTACATTACTAGAGAAATTAACAAGAATTTTGACTTGATGAAGATGCTTTCTGCAAGCAAGTGAAGTTGTAATGTTAAGCATAGAGACAAACTCAGGATTGTTCTAAAAATTTGTTTAACTAGAGAGGATTTTTCAAATCATCAAGATAATATCTGGGAAACCAAGCAGCAGAAGGGTGGTCCAGCAGAGCATGGCCACAGACTTTACCACAAATTAAGGTTAGATGTATAAGATGTTAATAATAGTGTTCCCCAGATCATTAATGCTTTTATGAGATTCACGTAATATTTTGCAACTTCTATGAAAATCAAAGTCAAATTATAAATTTATTATAATTCTGAAATAGTGTGTTAATTTTCTGTTGCCACCATAACAAACTAAACAATCTAAATGGCCTCAGAAACACAGATTATTACCTCATAGACCTGTAGGATGGAGAGCTGTCTGGCAGCTGATCCTACTATGACTATTCTCAGGAGTCCCAAATCAAGAGGCCTGCTGGGAACTGTTGGGAACTCCTTCAATGGCCCAGGGAGACTATTGCAAGTTGATGAAGGTTGTTGGCATACTCTACTTGTTACAGATGAAAGGATCATTTCAGAAATCTTGCACAGGGCTTTGGGAGTGCTGGCTTATTGGCATCACCCAGTGTCTACCACTGGTGCCAAGCAGAGGCTGCCAGTCTTACTATGTTGAGTTCTGCACTTCAAAGTTATCAGGGAAGCCTCCAGATCTATGCATCGTGGACAGCCTCAGTCTCTCCTCCAACAGGAGAAAAATTGCCTTAAGTGTTCATATTATTATATTAGATCAACTTATATAATCAGCATATTCTCTCTGGCTTAACATGTATGTGCTTAACAGTAGCTCCAAGATCCCTTTGCTTATGTTTTGAGATTCTAATTTAAGTTAAGACATCCTTGGAAAAATAATGTTCACACACAAATACTAAACCAATGATAATTTCTATATTTCTTGTTCTTCACTGAATTTCATAGACATATTTTGTTAAAAATTCTTTTTAGCCTGAAAAACAACAACACAGGAAACCTAGATAATTAAAAGTTAAGATCCATTAATAGATAAAAGAAATACCAGAAAGAATAGCTTTTATAAATATGTACACAGTTTTACTTTCTCAACTTTCTAGTTATTATCTTTGTTAAAATTATGCTATTTTCAGAGTGTGTATGTAAGCTGCTGTGGCTGTATGTAGAGCTCAGAGGTAAATCTTTCACTTCCTTTGCTCTTCACAGCTATACACACTACTTGCCAGTCCATGAGCTTTGGGATCTCTCTAGCATTCCATTTTACCATAGTAGCACTAAGATTACAGGTGTGTGTTACCATGTCTTGTTTCACATGGCTGTGGGGTAGATTTAAACTCAGTTCCTTGTGCTAGTGCAGCAAGCACTTTAACTTCTGAGTAATTTCATTAGCTCATTTAATGACTTTTGATAAAATATACTCCTAACACATAACCCAGCTAAACAGAGAACATTTACATGTCTCAGAAATGTCTCACTGCACATTCTAAACTTCCCACAGCCCTTCCATCTTGTTCTGATTTCTGTTTAGATAGATCATGTCTTCCTATTCTAAAACTTCAAGAGAATATGATCATTCAGGACATAACTTGAGTGTTCTAGTGCTTTTGGTAAGTGTAAGTCAGAGGCTATTGCACTGACGACTGGCGTGTCTATTCACAGTAACTGCTCTTCATTGCGCAGTACTCAGAAGTCACTTTGAGGTTTTATATTGCATTCCAGCTTTTGCATTTTATTTTGGAACATTAGATCTCTTTTTCTTTTCAGTTCTTAAGATTGAAGACATTGCTGGGCAGTAGTGGAGCATGACTTTAATCCCAGCACTTGGGAGGCAGAGGCAGATGGATCTTTGTGAGCCTGAGGCTAGCTTGATCTGTACAGTGAGTTCCAAAACAGGGTGACATAGAAAAACTCTGTCTGAAAAACCAAAACTGTAGATTATCTGGAGTCTATTAAATCATCCCATCATTCATGCTGATTTTGAGCTAAACTTTTTAAAAAATTTCCCCCAAGGACTATGTGTACTGATTCAACCTACTTCTAATTTTAGGGACCACATGCCCATATACAGATAGCTGTTCCAATATATGAAAACACAGTAAAAATGTGCCTAGATATTTTAAGAAAATTCTGACTTTTTAAAACATATTGTAGGTAAGTAGTTCAAAAAAGTGATGGAATTTTTATATGAAGTGCTAGAGAAGGATCTTGACATGAGATTTACTGAGGTAAGTTTTTAACCCTGTTATGCCATTTTCCAAGATTTTTGAAAGTAAATAATATTTTTACATAGGTTCTTAGTTTCTTTCTTTAAATTTTTATAGCACTTAAAGTATTTTTTATTCAATGAGTGTGTGTATGTGAGTCTGTGTGCCATGTGTGTACAGTATGTGCAAGGGCCTAAAGAGGGCATCTCATCCCCTGCAACAGTTTTGTACTACTATGTGAGTCCCAGGAATCAAAACCTCATCTTATATAACTTCAGGAACTGATAACTGATAAGCCATCTTTCCAAAATCTTGTATAATATTTTTATTTTATTTACATATTTTATTTAAAATTATTGCTATTTTGTTTTGTGCACATTTTTATTACTCCTTCCCATTCTCCAGTTCCTCTCATATTTCCCTAAATCACCACTTCTCAAATTCATGACTTCATTTTTAATTATAACTATATATGTTGTATGTTACACACATACAGTCACACACACACACACACACACACACACACACACACACACACACACACACACAAACACACCCATATCTAACTGAATAGATTCAGTATTGTTTTTATCTACCTTTATTAGGGACTACTTATTGACTATAGCTCTTCATCTTGACACAAGTCTTTGCTTAAATTTTGTGCTGACTTTGGTATGATTTAGATTTACCTGGTTACATGGCCGTGGCTCTATGGATGCATGTGGGAATGTAGCAGAACAGAACAGCAACAGATCTCAGGAGAAGCTTAAAGCCTTTTCTATGTGGAAAGGAGCTTTATTGTCAGATGGGCATGGTTATGATTAACAGAGAAAGTTATGATAACAGAAATTCTGATACCAGAAATGGAGGAAGTGAAGGGAGAAAAGAGAGAAGCAGGAGCTCTCAAGAGAAACAAAGACAAAGGGAGAGGGATTTGGAAGTGGGAATTCTGCTTTAAATGGTTTTTGATGTCAGAGCTCAGAGGAGGACACGGCTTTAGAGGCTAACAGTCTTTGTGTCATTTATGCATGGCTTATTGAGGCAACTATATTGTTGAGATTTCATGAATGTAATTGCTTTGTCATATCTATAATTCAACATTAAGCCATAGATGTTCTGGTCCTCTGGCTTTAACTGTGTCTGTCTGTCTTCCGTAGTTTTCCCTGGGCCCCAAGAAAAGAGGCTGTGTTACAGATGATTCAACTGGGACTAAATGCCATGAGGTCGTCACTATAGTCTCTGTGTTTTGACTAATTGTGGTTCTCTGTAAAAGTCTCCATCTGTTGCAAAAAATAAGTATCTTTGGGACCTAATTTTTAAACTAATATAAGAATTATTTAATAGCAGTCTCACACTTGATATATTTGACTCTTCATTTTCACAAGTCTGTGATAGTCTCAGGGTTTAAATGCCACTGAAGAGGAGAGGAAATGCAAAACACTGTTTTGTGAAGGATTCAATCTCCTTCCCTTAGCCGTTCATGGTACTTAGCATATTGGGAAGGCAACTCTGGATATGATCAGTTCCTTGAAAAGTGTCTCCAGATATGACAGTTGGGATGATAATCTGAGACTGTCAGGCATGGATAACATTGTGTGTTTTCCTATTGAAACACTCCTTTCTTTTCTATTACCACTCTGCTTAAGAAAAATGCCAGCCAGGGACTTATAATACTGATGAGAGGCAAGTTATTAACACCTGGGTAATGCGTTCTTCTTTAATGGTCTATTAAGTTAGCAATTGATATCTCACTGATTATTTATTTCATAAGTTTTAGCAAACTTATTTATAATATGTTTCTGGCACATTGATGAAAATTCAGTTTTGGCATATCTGAAGATTTATCTCCCATTCTCTGTTTCTGAAAGAAGCTTTGTAAATCATAGTGACAGTCTAGAATTTCTTATAATTTAAGATTACATGTAAGGTTTTCCAACATTTGTTTACCACTCTTGAGGCAGTGGGTACTGGGAGAATAGGCCTGCTAAACAAAGCAGACAGAATTTTCATGCAAGCCAACTTTATCGAGAGCATCAGACAATTCATACTCTGAGAGTTAAGAGGAGTCACATGAGTAAACCTTATAATCACAAGGGCAAGCCACATGTGATGGGCAAGCTACCTGTGATGGGCAAGCTACATGTGGCAGACAACACATACATGACAAAAATATGTTTTTCCAAAGAGGCATATAACCAAATAACAATAGTCAGGTTTTGTAGTAGGACGTTTTTCTCTGTCCCACCAGCCCCTTCAGTCTCACAGTATCTTATAAAATAAACACATAGAGGCTTAATATTAATTACAAGTTATTTGATCTATTGCTCAGGCTTAATGCTAACCAGATTTTTTTTTATCTTAAATTAACTCAGTTCTATTAATCTATGTATTGCCAAGTGGCTGATAGCTTACTGGTACTTTCTCACTTGTTTCTTAGGTAGCTGGCTCATGTTATCCCTCACCCTGCCTTTCTTCCTCTGTATTTCTGCTTGGATTACCACCCTCATTTTTTTTTTTTTGCTTTGCCATAGGCCATAGCAGGTTCCCCAGCAACCAATGGTAGCAGTACATGTTCACAGTGTACAGAAAGACCATCCTACAGCAAATTGTAATGAATATTCTGAAGTAAACTCATTCCTATCTGCTACACCTTAGAATGGCACGAAAGCATAATCTAAGAACAGTTCTAGATTTTTGAAGAAAATGAGATCACAAGACTATTGCCTTGATTTCTTGGAGTTTTCTCACAAGCACTAAGAAATCTCCTCATAGAACTCAAGTATTGGACTGTGTTACAATAAACATTATTAAAAACTCTCGGTCCAAGACAGCATGAAACAGATTTATATAGATTATTGACTGTAAGAGAAATGTGAGTGGTTACACAGCAGGTAGTGGATTCCACATAAGGTAGAGACACTTGGTACAGCAGGATCCACGACTGGAAACACTCAGCATCTGGAAGTACTCCTGTGCTCTGCATGTGAAGACCAGAGGTTGATTGTCAATGTCTCATTCACTCACATTATGGAACTCTGCAACTCAGCTAAACTGACTGGTCAGTGAACTTCAGAAATACACCTTTCTCTGCCTCCCTGCAGGGCTATAGACATTCTTCATGCTCAAATTTCATTGTGAGTGCTGGTGACCAGGCCTGAAGTCTTTGTACTTGCATGAAGTACATTATTGAGTAAGCAGTCACTCCAGCCTCCCATATATGATTATTTTTAACATAAAATTTGAATTAAAAATATTTTATTTACTTAAATAGTTCTCTCTTCTACGCATCACTATGCTTGCTAAATTTAGGTTAAAATTTGTTTCATTAATTTCTTACTTTATTAGATCATTTTAATATTGTGTATATTGATATTCTGTTGGTAACCAGTTCACTTAGTTTCAAAATTCACTTTGCTTTCAACAAATGCATTTACCAAAATGACCTTTATTTATTTTTTATTAGTTATACTATCTAGCTTATTGATCCAATGAGAAGTCAGCCATAGTCCTTATGGTTCTCATTTATATTAGAAGTCTTTTCTCTCCATGTAACAAAAATTTTTAATTTTTACTTCACTGCCTATTTTTGGGGTATTCTCCCTTTACTTTCCTTGAGCTTTAGGACATGAAATTGTTTAATATCTGATGTGGGATGATTTTTTTCATAGTAGCATTTTGGTTATCTGTAGGTCCATTTCTACCGTCGTGTTAGTTTATGATCTTTATATTTGCCTGGAGTTCTTAACAGTTGCTTTTGTTTTACACTTGATAATTTTTACACTGTATTACTCAGAGTCTATGAGGTTGATTTATGCCTGTGATGAATTTTTGATTGTGTTATTAGTTTATTGTCAAGTCATCTGGATATAGTTACTCCATAGTTTTAAGTTTTTAAAGGTGGATTTTAGAGGAGTTCTTCTAACAGGTCTAGAATAATTCTATTTGGAGAACATTGCCTTCCCAGGTTCTCGATAAAACACTTGAAATTGCTAGTTGGGTCTTTCAAGTGTTAATCTAGTTGATCTATTTCCAGTTCATTAACCCACAGTAACTGTTCTGTAATTCTTTTCTTTATCACCATTTGATGACATACCTGATAGACACAATTTCAGGAAGAAAGGATTTATTCTCCTTTTTTCCTAGGAGTATGTTGTCCATGGAGGTAGAGAAATAATGGCAGCTGGAGTGAGGGTTCATCACATCTCAGTGGATCAGGATCAGAGAGAGCTGAGTGCAGGATGGGGTGTAACTGCAGCCCTGAAGGTCTAACCTTAATGGCTCACCTTCAGCCAAGTCCAGTGTCTTAAAGGTTCTACAATTCTCCATAAACAGCACAACAAACTAGAAACAAAGTGTTCAAATACACAATACTGTAGAAAATACTTCATCTATGAAGTGTACCAGTGTAACTAACTATGCATTGCCAGAATTTCTTATACAGTATGCCTCCCAATGAGACTGTATTAGCTCCCTTCTGTTAAGTAACCCATATTTGATAGTTTGCTTTATTCTCTATAGATGTTCTAATAGGCAACAACAAACCTTATATATAGCTTTCTTTTTCTCACCTGTACAAAATATTTAAAAACAGATTTAAAATGGCTACTTTAATCTTCAATATTTTGTGTTGAACATTTTTAGATTTTTTTTTGCTTTTCGTTATTATTCAGTACTACCATTTACATCAAATGCTTCCTGTTCATGACCCTGTCTTTTAAGAATCTAAAACTGTAAAATACTGCCCTGTGTGATCACCCAGACTTTTCTGAGGCTAATATCTAAGACATCACTGCAAAGCCTTTACTTTTGTTTTCCAAGATGAAAAACATAATAACAAAGGTAAATGAAGATTGCCCTCTGGCCACTGGAAGCGTTAAAGCAGTTGTGAGTTACAGATGGACACCTAGGGTCAGTCTTCCTATAGGAAATTAGTCTGTTTTCATATAACATTTTCTCCCATCTGTTTGCTTTCTTCAACCCTGTTGGCTTCTGATGCTCACTAAAAGATAGAATAAATGGAAGAAGGAAAATACACTCCACCTTTCCCTGACATGATTCACATGAATAACCAGTGAAATAAAAATGTGAATATATATTGTATGTGCCTGCACAACTACTCAGTATATATCTTCAGTAATTAGTTCTACAGTATTAAAAATAGCTAGCTTGCACTATAAATCAACAGTTGATGGATAGATATTGGAATCTAATAGAGAAAATGTGAACTATAAAAGATTATAAATACACATCATAGATGATTCACATTTCAATTGGGTAAATGAAGTAAACTCTGGTTTAGATTGAATGATTGTGGTATTTTCTTAAGTTCTAGAAATAGTCAATTCTCAGTTTTAAAATTCACAAAAAGAGAAAAGCACACCCTTTCTACTCCATAAAGGAGACCAATCCTACAATTATATAAACAAACTGCTATAATGTTAATGTTTTATTCAGTCTGTCACAGGAAATAAACTTTCAGTAATACATCACCCAATCCTTTGATGCATAAACATCAAAGACATCCATAAGCTTCCTCTGACAAAGAGAATTGGCCACAGAGCAGGCATATATGATAACTTGGAAGGAAGATTAAGTTCTCTGCTTCTGAGTCTGTGTCTCTGAACAATTTATATCTGACGCTACTTTTCCTGGGCTCGGAAATCATGTATCTCATGTAAGCACACACCTACCTACATATACACTCATGTTAAGAAAGCAGTAATCTCTCTCTTAATCTCTCTCTTGAACCACATATTCACTTACTTTCAGTCATTTTTAAACTTTGTTTTGTTGTTACATGATATTTCTACATATATTGGGAGTATGATATGTCAACAGTTACATAAAATGTATAATGATAAATCCGGGTACTTAGAATTTCCATATATGCAAAAATTAATATTTTCTATGTATTAGGACCTTATGACTCTTCCAGGTATTTTAGAATGGACAATTATTCTTTTGGAATTCTTGGTTATAGTACCTATGTGTAAATTGCAAAAAAAGTCTTTCTGTTTATCTACTCATTTCTCTTTCTCTCTATCTTTTCTAGACTCTTGTTACCATTATTTTCTTCTGGTATTATTTTTATTGATTCTTGAAGTGAGAGAAAATATGATATTTATATTTGTGAATGTAAGTTATTTCATATAAAATGATGTCTTTGAGTCTGTCCATGTTAATTACAAATTGTGTCATTTCATTTTTATGTATGGAGAATATTTTAGTCAGTCTTTGTACTATATTTTACTTGTTCACTCATAAGTTGATAGGCACAGGCTGACTGTAAATAATACTGAAATAAACAATGGGTACAGGTGTCTCTTCATCAGACTAACTTGATTTCTATTGGAATTAGCCATGATTGGTCAGCAAAAGTGTTGGTTGGCATTGAAGGTTATCTCGTATAGTATGCCTTGGAACTACCAGTTTATATGCCTAGATATGCCCAAAGATGAAATTGCTAGACTGCATGGACATGCTACTTTAGCTTTCCTATGTACTTCCGTATCCATTTTCCATCATGTCTGCTCTAATTTGCATTTTCACCAGGATTAACTTTCTCTGCATCCTTACTTAGTATGCTATAACTCTATTTTCTTATGATGATAAATTTTACTGGGGTAATGTTGTATCTTATCGTGGGTTTGTTTTACATTTCCTTGATGACTTGTGATATTGAACATTATTACCTTTACTTGACTCTCTCTCTTCTCTGTTTCTCTCTCCACACACATGCATATGCCCATTAACATTATGTTTTCTATTTTAAAATTAGGCTATTTGGGTTTTCTTGCTTTGCGTTTTTTGTTTTCTTTTTTTCTGTTGAACTGTTTTGAGTTTCTTATAAATACATAGAGATTCAGGATATCTTAGTGTAAAATAAGCAGAAATACATGAACACACGGGGATATATCCTAGAGAAATGTAAAGGACAGAAGGCATTCACAGCACAACTCATTAAGTGAGATGACAAACTCACTGGCATTCTATGTGAATGAAACGAAATTAATAGAGAAATATACTTAGGCAAGAAAAGTTATTTTGATGATGCTATTCGTTTTCCTCAAATCTATTTTCCAGCCTTCGATGCTCCGAGGTGAACTCCTACTCTTGAACTTTTTGATTCTCCTCTAAACACCTTCTACTTTAACTGTATCAGCACAAGACAATGCTGCAGAGGTCTTAGAGAAGACAAAAAGTCCTGTCATGTCATCTGTATTTCTTCCCAGGAGTCTAATGAATGCACTTTCTACCAGGTAATTCTCTAATAGCATAGACTTGTCCTGGATTCAGTGCAAATTATACCCTTGTCCTTTAATTTTTGGAATAGTTATAGTGGTTGCATTTCTGGTCTCAGGTATATTCTGGCATCCTTTGTGGGGTTCCTAAGTCCCGCTCATACTGCTAAACTATTTTACAGAAAAACCTGTGTGGTTGAACTGCCAATAAGTTTTCTCTTTCTGTTAAGTATCTCTGTTGGTAACAATAGCTACTACACACTGGGCTACAAAGGAAAATAGCTTTTTATACAGAATGAGAAGCACCTGTAGTGTGTGCTACTTACTTTGCAGACAGAACAGAGGAGCCCCTTCTTTGTATTTTGGATCCTACGTTATTGGGTCTGTGCTCACAGACTAGTTCACAGAAAACCAGGACCAAAAAAATCCCTCTTCAAAGGGCTTAGTCTGTGCTCTAAATTTTCCTACCAGTTGGACAGTATGACCCAGTCATTTTAATGGTAAACAAATACCTATGGCTGACAGAGATATTGTCAAATATTGTATTTAGCATTTGGGAGATAAACATACTTCATATATTTAGTGATTTTGAAGAAAAATCAGATCTCCTTCTTGTACATACTCTTTTCTTTTTAAGCAGCCTTAGTTGGCACTGTGTCTAGGATGTTCGGGACAATGGAGCACTAGGTATCTATGTGTTTCAATAATTCATTACTGACTGGGTCCTACCCAAATTATCAAATCTTTAAGTTGCATATTGTGAAGGTTTGAATAGGAATCCCCTCCTCCACTGACTTGTGTGTTGAATATTTGCTCCGTAGGGAATGGCACTATTAGAAAGTATAGCCTTGTTGGAGGAAGTGTGTCACTAGGTGGTGGTCTTTGCGGTCTCAGAAGCTCAAGCCAGTTGACTTCTTACTGTCTAAAGATATAGACATAGAGTTCTCAACTGCTTCTCCAGCACCATGTCTGCCTGCATGTAGCCATGTTTGCACCATGATTAAAATGGATTAAATTCTGAACTGTAATCAAGCCTCCAAAATTAAATGTCTTCCTTTATAAGAGTTGCCATTGTCATGGTGTGTCTTCAGAGCAATAAAACCCCAAGACGTATGTGTAGATTATCAGGTCATTATGAAATAGGTTCCTGAGCTTCTGATAAGGGATTGTTTTCTAGGACACCAACCAGTTTCCTCTTAAAAAAGTGATTGTATGCTAAATCCTCAAGTAGAATGTGGTGGCTAACACTTTACTATCATCACTTAAAGGGCTAATAGAGGGGAATTGCCAGTTTCAGGCCAGTATAGGTGACATAATAAGTATTAGGTCAGCATGGTCTACAGAATGACTCCCCCCACCCCAAAGGATGTATGTCTGCAAAGAAATAAATACACATGGAGTTATGATTTTAATGTGGTGGTAGACCACTTGGCTATCAGGAGCAAGACTGTAGGTTCAGTTCTCAACACTGGAAAACAATACAAAACAAATATCCTTGTGAATCCCAGACATACATTTAAGACAGTTGTGGCCTCAGTGCTTCTACAAAGCATCACCCTAGACAATACAGCCTTTATTGCCAAAATATCTCAAGGTACATTGTCATTGACCAAGGACTCATTTCAAGCTGAAGAACAGTCACCACAGATTATTGATTCTAAAGTTCATATGTCTCATCACCAGGCAGTAACTGGTCTAAATAATGGGATGGCTTCCCAAAGGAGCGACTTTTAATAACATATTGAATATGCTATTGTTTAAAAATGGTAGTACTGCAAAACATTGTCCATTTACCAATAGCTATAGTGCTATATTCCTCAAAGCCCAAAAGCACAGATTAAGAAAAGTGAAGTTTACAAAGACTTATCTCATTATTTTACCTAAGAGCCTACTTAATGGCTTTGTTGAGTCTGGTTTCCAAGGAAGGAAAATGTCTGCCAAAAAATTATGTGTCTATTAAATTGGGTTATGGACCTGTTCCCATACTATCTTCAGCTACTTATCTCACTGACCTAACTGGTGACAAATAATTTTATTATACTGGCTAGAGTGATTAATTTTGAATGACAAGACAAAACTGGGCAAGAAATACTCGTTAGAATCCAGGAGTTTTCCTTTGGAGCCTTTTAACATTTATATGCCTCATAAAAATAGTCATCAAGGACCTGTAGCTAGCATATTCAGGTTATGTGGAAGAGGTGGTTCTATTTGAAAGTTTAGGGTTGCCTAAGACAGAAATTCCTCTTATTTAAAAACTTGGAAAAATATGATTTGATTGTGGAATAGCCGACGAAGAATTGAAAAATCTGATAATCAAACTTGGCTTTAAAACCAGAAACAGTAGTAACTAAATAACATATTAATGAGTTTTTATTTCCTCACACAATCTTTGCATGAAAAGTATTGTTAGGTCTATAAAAAGTATCATGAATTGCTGGTATTTTGCCAGCATTTTAGGTAACTAGTTCACTGGTCTTTTCCCCCATTTGGATATAGTTGGTTTATTTTGCTTAGATCAAGGCAAAAGATAGGAATGAATGTTGAGCAAAATTTTTTGTTCTGGTAATTTTTTGTTTGCTTTCCTAGATTCATTTTGCTCTTTTGTTGAAAATGCCTTGTGCTCATAGATGCAGATCCATGATTCTGACTTGGTTGTATTTCAGCACAGCACACTCAGTTGGAAGTTTCTGTGGGGATTTCTTTTCTGTCTCCCTCATGGCCTGGTGTTGCGCTTTGACTGGGGGTTGCATTTCTTTTAACTATGACCTTTGTAGCAAGAGCTGTGCACACAACTCCTGAATCTTCTAGCCTCCTGAACCACTTACTTTACTCTGACAATTCTTGGAATCACCTTTCTCTTGTTGTCTGTCACTTTAAAACTATTTTTTTAAAATTCCTTTTTTCCTTGATACATCTCTGCAAATTGACTATGATCTGTAGAGTTAGATCTCTGAGAGGAATTGTGATTTCTTCTTAATAACTAGGTCAGTGATTTATTGTTTATAAGATATGGATTTAATAAGAATAAACTCAAATATTTTAAAAAGAAGCTTTGAGTGAAAGCATAGCCCATAAAACTAACCCAGTCTTGACTTTGGGATGAGGGAATTGGACATGCCTGGAGTGGCTGTGCCACGCTGAGCTGACCCACCTTGGGACTTCCTGCCCTTTTGGGAGAGGGGATAGTAGATAGGGAGGGTCCAGGCTGAAGGCTGACTGGGAGGGATTGGAGGGAGGCTGGAAGGGAGGGGGAGCAGGGGGATACATGGATTAAAAAAAGACATTTTTTAAATATTAAAAAATAATAAAATGAAAAAAAAACCCTAAAACATACTTGGAGATTTAGCTCAGCAGTGAAAAGAGTGCTTTGTATATAGCAGATCCAAGTCCAGGTCCCGGCACCTACATCAGGTAGAATAAGGTACCTGTAACTACCCCTGATACAGGGAATCTGATGCCTGCTTCTGACTAACAATATGCCTAAGCCATAAGCCAAACAACATAAGCTTAATATAAATGTCTAAGTCATTTTAAAAACCTGATCAACAACTAACAGCTGAAAAATCTAAAACTACAAATCTATAAATTCAAAACTTTAACCACCTAAAACCAAAAAACCATATTACTACAACCACGCACATGTACAGACTCACACAAAAACATTATGGACATGATTCAAACTAAAAATAAAGACTTAAAAATTAAAATCAAGTAGCACACACCAAATAAATAATTTGTTGCCATTAATAGTGGGACAATGATAGATGCTTTATGTTATATGTTATAATAAGATGAAAATGTTTATTGGGTATTATGCCTGAGCAGTTATTTTTTAAAAAATTATTTTATTTTATAGTACAGATGCCTTGCCTGCATGTATGCCTGTGTACTTCATGTGTTCAATCTGAACTGGCCAGAAGAGATCATTATATCTCTTGGAACTAGAGTTATAGATGCTTGTGAACTACCATGCAGGTGCTAAGAATTCAACTTGGATCCTCAAAATGAGAAGTCAGTGATCTTAGCCACTGACATCTACCCAGTCTCATGTCTGAGCTGTTTTCAGTAAAATACCAGTGAGTAAACAGATATTATTCTTCCCCAAAAGAAAATTTATAATGTTTCTTATTTTCTGAGAGAACCTCAGATAGGAAAATCTTATGTGAAATTAGAGAAGATATGAGTAACTGAGAGCTAAGTTAGGTTATGCATAATTACTCTGTTACTCAGAATAATAGCAAAAGCAGATAAACATTAGGCCTTAAAGATGTTGGTTGATTATTCCGTTAGAAATGAAGTTGCCATGTAAGCCAGAACACAAGCATTTCCCACACAGAAGCTAAGGTGACCTTGTTTTCTCCTGTCCTTCTCACAGCTGTGTCCTGAATGTTCTGTATGAGATACCAGTTGTCCCAAACCCACACGTAAAACATGTTTTTAAACAATGACATGTTTTCATAGTGGATCTCATTGTCATTTACTTAGTTACTATCTCTGGGGCTGGACAGTTTCCATCTCTATTGGATGATTTTTCAACTTGTGACCTATTTGTCCAAAAGTCTTCCCCTCAATGCTTAATTTATATCTAGACTTTTAAATGTTAATGGAATTGTACTGCTTAACATAGTTGAACTTGCTGATTTCATGACCTGATTGAGAAACCTTTGCATGTTGGAGATATTCTTGTTCATATCTTCTAAAATTCTTACTCTACTTCCAATTTAGAGCAACATAAATTCAATGGTTTGTTTTGTGTGATTTTTATTTTACCAGTTGCTAAGTACCACTCACTGCCATCCTGAGGCTACCATAATGGCACCTTGCTCATGCTGGCCAGGCCATCCTTTATGTAATTCTTTCCTATGAGTCTGTCTACATGTTGTGGTTTGAATACAAAATGTTTGTCATAGGCTTACAAGTTTGAACACATGGCCTCCATCTGGTGGCACTGTTAGGGAAGGCTTCAGACTCTTCAGGAACTAGAATCCTACTGGAGGAAATGAGTCACAGGAGCTGAGCTTTTGGAGATTACGGCCAGCCCACATTTCCTTTTGCATGGTGCTTTTTAAATTCAGATATCATGTGGCTAGCTATCTTCCTGTCCTTGTTACCATGCCTTTCAGACCATGATAGACTCCCTGCCCCACCAGGAACTGTCAGCCAAAGCAGTGCTTTCTTCATTATGTTCCTTTTGTTTGTGTATTTATCACAGCAATAGAAAAGGAAATTAAGACAGAAAATTGATAGTGAGACGTGGGACAAGGCTTCAGTAAATCTCACCATGTGGCTCTTAGGCATTTGTAACCATTTGCATGAAAACATGGTAGAGTTTAGAATCTTGGGGTATTGAATAATTTGGGAATTATAAGCAGAGATTGGGGCCAGTCTGTGGGATCTTGGAAGACCAAAAGACAGAGAATAATGTGGTCTAATTAATCCTGGCTCATGAAGTTTCCGAGAAAAACTGGGCTATGGGTTATTCATGTTGTAGTCTAGCACAGTGTCTGGTTGCATTCTGTCTATGTCTCAAGAACTTTAGTGAAGTTGGATTCAAAGATGATGTCCTCATTTGTGAGGTGGAGGATATTTTAGGAAGGACAATGTTGTGGTTGTATCATGGTTATTGCTCTCTGCTCTTATTCATGTGCGCAGTGATAGAGAGCAATGCATGAATGAAAGAGATGTAAAAATGTGAAACTTGGTGAAGAAAGGTTTGTGAGCAAACAGAGTTGTGGATCATGTAAGTCCACATGATAAAGCATCTGCAGCTGTTAAAATAATTAATGTTAAAGAGAAACCTCCTTTGAGCCCTAGGACAGGAAAGGTGCCCTGACTATCAAAGACTGATCAAGGAGTCTTGCACTGTAGTTTCAGAGAACAGCTGTTGTTGGTTTATGTATGGCAGGGTGACAGTTCCTACAAGAAGGACCTGAAAGGTCACTCTATGGTTTGTGACCATAAAGCCTACGTTGCATTGAGGAGCTCAGAAGGTTTGAGATGTCGGAGCCCTGGACAACTGCTAAGGGAGCTACAGGAATATCCGGAGCGGAGCTGGTCCATTAGAGAGTCTATGAGTGCTACAGGCATCAGAGTTTGGGGACAGGGCAACCTAAGAACGTTGGAAGTAAAATGAGATCCACCATGAGATCCAGATACTGAACGCAGATCTGCCCTGATGGGTTTCTGTCTTTCTTTGGTCTATATCTTTTTTATTCCTCTACTCTCTACTTTTGAGAACAGAATGTGTACCTTAAGCCTTTGTATAGAGGTGTGTATAATTTGTATTTTTTTTTATTAGAGTTTACAATTGACTTTAGATTATTAAGTGTTGGAACTGTCAAGTGTGGAGACTCTTAATGTTGGATTGGACATCTCTGGGACCTTCATTATAACATGGTCATGATTCTGTGAGGACAGAAGTAGAGTAGGAATGAATGTGACATATTTGGATGCCAATTTGACAAGAGTTACAAGGTATGATGGTTTGTGGTAACTCTCAACTTGGTAGACTATAGGTCTACCAGGAAGATGGGCTTCTGGCCATGCCTATGCGAGGTCACCTTGACCACATTAACTGAAGTGGGAAGATCCATCTCACTGGGATCAGATCTATTCCTGGTCTGGGATTGTGGGCTGCATACCCTGGAGAGTGAGATGAGCTCCAACATTCATTCTTCTCTTCTTTTGACTGTGGACATGATGGGACTAGTGGCTTTACTGCCTTGGGCATGGTGAGCCAAAATAAACCTTTCCCTATTAAGTGGCTTTCCTTTGGTGATTTTATCACAGAAACAACACAGAGATGAAACATTAGCCTTTCAAGAATATCTCACTGCCTTTACTGTTATTATTTGTATAATAGGTTCTTAAGTCTGATAACCAAAGTATCCTCTCCCAAGATTTTCAAGCCCCCCTTTTTTAATTTTCATCTAAATTTTAGAATCTACTACAGTTTTTTAAAGTATTCAAATCCCTTGAAATTGATTAGTTTTGTAATCAATGGTCCAGGTTAGGAGAGTAGACACTTCTATAGTTCAGTTTTCAATCTATGAACCTATCACATATCTACATTTATACATGTTTTGTATAATGCAGCACTGTTCTAGATAGATTTTTCATGCATTTTATTAAAAGTATACAAAAGTGTTTGATAATTTTCTAAGTGATATCATTTTATATTTTAATATCCCATGTGTTATATAAAGAAATGAAAGTTTTACATTGCTTTTATACCTGAAGCTACATTAAATTGTGTTATCAGTTCTGATAATTAAATAGAGAGGTTTTCTTTTGGACTTTGCATGACCACAATTATGTGTATAGCTTGTAAATGGAAATGGCATTTTGCCCTTCAGAGTCTTACTCTTTAGCTCTCTGCCTCATTACATGGGCTATTAATAGAATTGAATGAAATGGGAGGGAAGTGATGGGAATAAGTAATTTAGCCCAATTCTCTCCTCTCTCTCTCTCCCTCTGCCCTCCCCGTGTGTGTGTGTGTGTGTGTGTGTGTGTGTGTGTGTGTGTGTGTGTGTGTGAGAGAGAGAGAGAGAGAGAGAGAGAGAGAGAGACAGAGACAGAGACAGAGACAGAGACAGAGAGACAGAGACAGAGAGAGAGAGAGAGATATGTGGTAGGCTATGAATTTTTTTTAACAATTCACAATTAAGAAGTTTTTGTTTGTTTTTACTAGAAGCTCCTTTCTCAATTTATATGTGGAGCATGTGTGCCCTTGTGCATGCATATGGAAGCCAGTGGTTGGCATTAAGTATCCTCTTCTATAACTTCCCACATTATTTTTTATTAGATATTTGAGAGATTTGAAGATCATTTTTTGAAATTTTCAAATTTGAAAACAAGTTTTGAAAAATTTCCCCTCGCACAATTCTTCCTACATCCCTACTTCTCTATCACCCAACTTTGTGTCATTTTTATAAAAAATGCATCAAGACAAATTAGTGCTCTTCAAATGTCTTTGCAGGTGTGGTCTTACACATACAGCATGGTCAGCTTACCTGGACCTATGCTCTTAGAAAATACTATATCTTCCCTCCCCGGTATTATGTTTTAATCCTGGGGCAAAGGGTTAAGGCGCCTACTTTATAGCTCAAAGCAGACATAGCTGCAAGATCCTCACTGTGTTCCTTTGCCCAAACTGATGCAGGACCCTTCTGGCTGGCATACCAAGCCTCCACTCCCAAGCTTCTCCAGTTCAGTGTGTTGGGCTGCTCTTCTGATATAGTCCAATGGTTTGGATTACCTGCCCTTTTTTACATTTGGGCCTCCTGACTGCCATACTCGGTTTCCTTTTCCCCCCCTCCTTACTGCACCCCTCCCCCTCACATGGCACAGCTCAGTCTGGACTCCCCAAGATGCCCCTGTCCTTGACTCTGGCTAGACTCTCCCACGTATCTACAACAAACTTTCTCTTCTGCCATCCGTAGGGGCAGACATTTGTCCTTTTCTTTCCATTTTCATTCCTTCATTTTATTCAGGTAATGCCAGAATGGAAAAAAAATGGTATGGCATCAACTAGCACGCACTGGGGAACTCCACCGTTCTGAATCAAGCTACTGATTTCACCCTCCTAGTGTATGAACGATCTTTGTTTATACTGGGTTCTCCTAGTCACAAAATTTAGGTTCCAAATTCTAGAGTCTGGTCCTCAGTTCCTGCTTCTCTCTACCTGCTTTCAATTAACTTTCTCTCAGCTCTCTGGAGCTCTGACCTGCCCTTCTCCTCCTCTATTGGATGAGAGTTACCCTGAGCTGCCTGATTTGTTTACCAGTACTACAGAAGACACACCTCTGTACCAGGATACTCCTCTGTCAATAGCCCCTAATAAGCTCCAATCACAAGGACAAGGGGATGCCTTTCCTCTGTGATTTGAAACGATTTTCTCTCTGACAAGTTTATCACTCTGACTGGGGACTCCCGGGATGGAAATTCTTCTCATTATGTCACTATGGCACTTTATTCACCACAGCTAATTACATGCCTTGGCTCAGCTCCACTACACCTATCTGGGTCTCTTTACCTTCCCCTTTACCCCTGCCTCTGGCCCCCCAGCATTCTCTAGCCTTTCCTTAGGGACTACAGCCAGCTGCCTGACCACTAAAGTATTTCTTGTCTACCAGTTCTGCAACTCGCTTCTCTCTCAGCTCCCTCTTGGGACTTATAGAAACACTCCCAACATCCTCCCTCTGAGATTTTCTGCTTTTGGACTCTCTTTTTTCTCCATGGACTCATATTTTATTGCTACAGCTTGGTCTCAAGACAGATCAATGGCCCAAAATTGGTACACTTGATTTCCAAATTCTTGCAAGTTGTAACAACTTCTGCACAAACAAATGATCCCAAAGTCTCTAACCTTGAAGGTTATACTTTCCGCTCTTTAGTCTTTTATCTCTATGATTTCTTTGCACTCTGCTTTCAAAGTAAATAAATAAATAATCTATTAAAAGTATGCCTTAAATCTTATCTTGGTGTTTTTGAGTTGTTCATTAGGTGTGGTTACATAAGCTGGTCCCAGTTTAAAGCTTAACTTAACCAGGTTGCAGCTAACTATTGCCCACAGCTCCATGCCTAGGGGAAGGTCATCAGACTCACCTCTCTCTCCATGCTATGATTTTGTCTAGATTGGACTATGCCAACTCTTTAAGAGGATGTGGAGAAAGGGGAACACTCGTCCACTTCTGATGGGAGTACAATCTGGTACAGATACCCTGGAAACCAGTATGATGGTTTCTCAGAAAATTGGAAATCTGCACAATTTTCCTAAGAGCTTAAGACCCAAAGATAGCACTCTTGGACATAGACCCAAGGGATGCTCAATCATACCAAAAAATCCACTTGCTCAACTATGTTCCTAACAGCATTATTCATAATAATCAGAATCCAGAAATGACTAGATGCCCCCCAACTGAAGAATGGATAAAGGAAATGTGGTACATTTACACAATGTAGTATTACTCAAATAAAAACAAAACAAATAAAACAAAAAATGAAATCATAAAATTTGCCATCAAATAGATGGAACTAGAAAATATCATTCTGGGTGATGTAATCTAGACTCAGACAAACACGGTATGTACTCATTCATAAGTGGATACTAGTTGTAAAGCAAAGGACAACCAGACTACAACCCACAGCTCCAGAGAAGCTAGCTAACAAGGAGTGTCTAGGAGGGACACATGGATAACTCTAGGAAGGGAAATTTGACAAGATTTCCTGAGTAAACTGGAGGTGAGGAAGGAAAATAGAGGAGAGGGATGGGGGATAAGAACATGAGGGAATGGGGTGATCTATCTGGGGAGGGATGGAGAGGGAGAGCAGTAAGAGAGATATATTGATAGAGTGAGACATCTTGGTGTGAGGGAGAAACCTGATAGTAGCAAGATGCCAGAAATCCACAAAAATGACTCCAGCTCAGACTACTAGCAATAGTGGAAAGGGTGTCTGAGCTGGCCTACCCCAGTAACAATACTTGTGTCATACCCTGTCATCATAGAGCCGTACAGAGATACAAGCAGATACAGAGATCCACAGATAAGTACCAGATCAAGCTCTGTGAGTCCAGTAAAAGAAATGGAAAATGGATTATATGAGTAGGGTGGGTCAAGATTGTGATGGGGAAATCTACTAAGCTAGTGGAAACTTATGAACTTTAAATTGACTACTATAGAGCCTACAAGGGACTGGACGAGACCTTCTGCATATGGAGACAATTTTGTAGGCTGGACTTTTTGAGGGCCCCTGGCAGTGGAATGAGGATTTATTCCTGGTGCATGAGCTGGCTTTATGGAGCCCATTTCCTATGGAGGGACACCATACATAGCCTTGATGCAGTGGGGAGGGGCTTGGTTCCGCCTCAACTGAAGGTACCAGGCTTTGATGACTCCTCATGGGAGGTCTTACCCTTTTGGAGGAAGGAATGAGGGAGAGGGACAGGGGGCTAGCTAGGGGAGTAGTGGGAGATAGGAAGGGGATCTGTGGTTTCTATATAAAATGAAAAAAAAAAACCATATGTGCATCTGTCCTACTGTGTTCAGAAGATGATCTCTTGTAGCCACCCCACAAACACTGGCTTCTTCACTCTTTCTACCCCTTTTAAAAGGTCATTTTTGAAAGCTTTGGAAGACCCAGTGAAGTAGAGATGACACTTTCAGAGATGAGCCCTCTTCAGTTTCTTATTCTCTGTGCCTTGGCCATTCTACTGCAAAAAAAAAAAAAAAAAAAAAAAAAAAAAAAAAAAAAAGCTGCTCAGGTAAGGGGAGAGATATGTGTTATTCTATGTGTTTATTAGGAGTCACTTTAATGCTATGTCTATTTATCAGCATTATAGTAGTCTGATCCTTCCTTAAGGCCTATGACTTATCTAGGCCTATGACTTATAAGATTCTTAGTCTTATAAACGTGCTAGGTATGGGTTTCATCTTGGGTAGTAAGATTTAAAATTTAATTAGAGAGTGTTAGAACTCACCCAGGATGTCCACTCTTCTATTGCACCAGTGAGGCACCAGTGAGTATGTATTGCCAGGCCAGTTGTTATTGTAGCTCACAGAGTTCACAGCTGCATGTCACTAATAATTTTCTCTTTGAGTGCAAGGACTCAAAGAGAAACCAGGAGCTCAAAGTTTTGGCTGGACTATCTAGACAGCAAGCTCTGGGTGTTCCTCCTGGTCCATAAACTACTCCCAGAGAGAGCTTCCAGGAACATACCACTACACATGGGCGCTCTATGAGTGCTTGGGTCTGAACTCACATCTTTAGCCTGACATAGGAATGTCTTTCTGTATGCTGTGAATATCAGTCTTTCAATAAAGAAGCTGTTTTGGCCCATGACAGGCACCATAGAGAAAGTAGGAGGAGAAATCAGAGCATAGGTAGGAGAAGCAGGGTGGAGTCAGACAGACCAAGCCAGAAGCCCAAAGGAGCAACATGTAAGGAACACAGGTGAGCCACAGGCCATGTGGCAGACAGATTAATGGGAATGGGTTGAGTTAAGATGTAAGAGCAAGCTAGCAATGTGCCTTAAGCCATAGGCCAAACAGAATGAACTTAATATAAGTGAATCATTTTGGGGGCCTGAGCAGCTTCAGGTAGCTAAGGGTTCTGGGGCTGACTACAGGTCTGTGGGTCAGGGCCTCTGACTGCCCGGGACCCAGAAACCTAATTACAACAGATGGCGTCCAATGTGGACCGAATATCCACTTAAAGCCTGAGAAAGTTTAAAAATGGTTCTAATTCAAAGAAACTGAGCCAAAATAGCTTCCAAATTGTGTATCTGAAGCGAGTCATTATACAGAGAAAGCTCGGCATCCAGCCACATTCAAAATGGTGCTGGTGGACTGGCAGCAGGAGTGTAAGATGCAACCATGCCAGTTCCTGAAGTCTCACAGAAGACTCAGTAGCATGTGATTGATTTTAGATTTGTGTTTATTTTGAACAAAAAGGAAACAAAGACGGATAATTCTGTTTATTTTGAACAAATAAGAAACAAAGACAGTTTCTTAGTAGCAGCATTTTCTTGGGTCTGTTCTGTTCACTGGCCATGAACAGAGATACAGTTCCTTTAAAAGAACTTACTGATTCAGCTTTATCTGAAAAAACTATGCAGCTCTTTAAGAAAGTGTATTTTAAAAGCTCTTCTGGTTGAAAGATGATTAAGGATTCACAATAAACCAGATTCAGATGAAAAAAAAAAAAAAAAAACCTGTGAATGGGTTACAGTGTGTGTAAAAGGTACATAGGCTTCCGAGAGAAAAGAAAGAGGATAAAGTCTTTAAAAAGAAAAATAGAGTAATAAAAATATAATAAGCCATGTAAAGATAGAAAATAGACACAAAAACTGGATTTTGGTTGTTATTATGTTTTCTTTTAATTTCTTAACTGTTAATGAGCTAACTGCAGAAAGACAATGGATTGCAAATGCAAAGGATACTACATTAAACAAGAATATTTATTTTAAAGGTATTTTAATTTTGAAATTTGTGTCTAAGAATTTATTGCTTTGGAAGAGTTTTGCTTTTGTTTCCACAGAAGATGAGAACCTGTGGATTGCTTCCAGGCAAATATGGTTTCATCAACTAAGACCCCCTGAAAAAAACCTATGACAGAAAGAGATGGAAGTATCAGCTTCAGGGCTTCAGACTATGATCCATTCTCAAGAATCTGTTAGATTTTCAACACCCTGTACTCAACAGAAAGTAGTAATGGAAAACTTCCCCAAATTCACAAAATATTGTTTATAAATGTTTGTTTTCATTATAAATAGTTAATGGTCATAGTTAATCTCTTCCTAAGAAGAAAAGGGGAGATATGGTATATGGATGATTTTTTTAAAAAATAGATTATTGAATTTACTTAGATCAGGAAATCAGCTATTAATCTCAAAATGTTTTACATTGGTATGGATTTTGGTTTATTGATGCAAATTTAAGGTCAACTCTCTTACGCTGTATGTATTTTTATACTCTTGTTTAATATATGATTTTATGTAACTGATTTAAAATTGTAATGTATAATTAAGAAATGCATGTTAGATTTTTAGGTATACAAAGATATAATTCAATTAGGTAGGTAATCTTCAAATACTTCTAAGACCTACAGAATATGGCATTTAAAATGTTTTAAGAATTTAACTTTTCTGGACAGTGAGACAGATCTGCTCCTGGCAGTACCAATTTACTTTAAGAGAAAAATGGGCATCGAAGAAACTCCATATGGAGATTAGTTTCTTTGTGGCAATGGTTAGCTACTGGACATGAACCTGTTCTTATATTGACTGCTTGAGAATAAGCTGTTAAAACTGGACATACAAGTTCCATAGGAAGGTGACTTTTGAACTTTGGCAGAACAAGCCGAGATGGTCATTCAGTTTCCTGCTTTGCAGAGAAAACTGTCAGACATTCTTCAGGACTCGAGGAGAAGCGACTGATGAATGACAGAGCAGATTTCCTGCTTCACTGAAATGAAAAGAGACTCTGGGCCTGTAGGCTGAAGATGGATGCCCCAACTTTATAAAGGAACTTTGGGTGACTGTCCAGGCAGATAAGTATCATCTCTGTCCTTTCTAGATTTTGGAAGTTACTTGCACTTCCAGTTTACTTGGGTAAATATATCCTTCTGTGGTCTTTGATGTAGTTGAAGATTAGATAGTTATAGTTTTTCTTAGATATTTTAAGGTATGTTGGATATGAAACGTTAGATTCATAAGGATAAGGTAGCTGACAGAGTATTTTCTTTAATTTTACTAAATACAAATAGATTAGATATTGTAACTGTAATTCTTGCTTGATGACTATTTTGTTATATGTACATTTGCTATGTTAAAATTGAAACCTTCCTTTTTGATTAAACATAAAGGGGGGGTGATGTGGGAAAATCTTTCTGTATGCTATGAATATCAATCTTTCAATAAAGGAACTGTTTTGGCCCATGACAGGCACCATAGAGAAAGTAGGAGGAGAAATCAGAGCATAGGTAGGAGCAGCAGGGTGGAGTCAGACAGTCCAAGCCAGAAGCCCAAAGGAGCAACATGTAAGGAACACAGGTGAGCCACAGGCCATGTGGCAGATAGATTAATGGGAATGGGTTAAGTTAAGATGTAAGAGCAAGCTAGCAATGTGCCTGAGCCATAGGCCAAACAGCATGAAGTTAATATAAGCATCTGAATCATTTTGGGGACCTGAGCAGCTGCAGGCAGCTAAAGGGTCTGAGGTTGACTACAGGTCTGTGGGTCAGGGCCTCTTGCTGCCCTGAACCAAGAAACCTCATTACAACATTAGCCTGTCCACAGAGTGCTCTTACTCACTGAGCCTTCTTCCCAGCTCTTTATTTTGTCAAAGATGATGTTTATTAAACTAAAAAATGAAACAAAAGCAGGCCAATTTCAATTTTCTAGGATTCCAATGAACTACTTTAGAATTCTAATACATATCATTGCTCCTAGGATCCTGAAAATCACCTAGGTTTGGTCTTCATTAAAGACCTAATAGATGCTTAGTGTTTATTTATGTTTGATGCAGTTGGGAAAGAGGGATAATAACATCTGCAGCGGGAGACTAGCAGGAGTCATGTTCTATTCTTCCTGAGATTTTCAGATGTGACCTGTGGTGTGGGCTGAACTGCTTAGGACTTCTCATGCTCTCAAAATCACGTCAATTGCGCCAAACTTCCTATATCCCTTAATGAATCAAGTCAACTCCCTGTAACCAAACACATCTTCCTACAAAATAAAATTGTTCAGATCATATTTGACTCCTTGAAATTCTTGTCTTAAAATATCTTTTCAATTCTGCTATAAAGAGAAAGCTATTAGTCTATATTGAAACAAAAGAAAACCAAAAAAAACTTAAAATGGGTTACTTAATTTATTCAGAAAACATTTTCCTCAACTTGTTTTAGTGTCTGAATTTTGATTTTATTTTTTTGTGGTACCATGTTGGATTTTTATGGAAAGATGATGTTGAATTTTGTAAATGGGTAAAAGCCTACTGTACATTTTTATCCTTAGTGTTTCTCAAACTATTATTATATTATTTCTCTTTTTACTTTGGAGAATGGTCTTATACTTAAATTTCTGTGTGATTTTCATTGTTTGATAATTTCATATGTGAATCCAATGTGTTTTGATCAAATCCACCCCATTCATTTCTTTCCAATTATTCCCTTCATCACCAATTTACCCTCCTAAGCTCCTCTCTGTGTGTCTGTCTGTCTGTCTCTGTCTCTCCCTCTATCTTTCTCTCTCTGCTGGAGCATGTGTAGACTGCTAACAGCCATGTCCCTGAAGTACACTGAATGTCCCTTTCCCAGAAGCCTGAGTTATCCATAGCTCTGCAGGGCTCCTGAGCCTCTCAGCACCTCCCCCCCCCCAAACATTGGCTGACTTGACTGTGTGTAGATCTGGTCTATTCTGTCACAGTCACTTTGAGTCTATGTGTACAATGTCAAGTGTGGTGGCTTACACCAGTAGAATATGCTAAGAAGGCACAAAGGTTGTCAAACATTCAGTTCATTATACTCACTAATTATTGAAAAAAATCATAGGAAAATTCCAAACTTAAATATCCTATATGTTTAAGTAAATGAGGATATATCAGATTATTCATAAATTCTTTGGTTCCTCTAGTAAATGGTACTTTTCCTAAATTCTTCTCAAAAAAAAATTCATTCACATTATCCAAAACCGAAAGTGCAAATAGCATATATTGATGTATAACTTTCATTAGTAATGAATCACTCTATCTAGATGTGTAGTAGATGAACACTAGTAGTCCTGAACATGGTACTTTGACCCAGGCTCCATGTCTTCCACCCCATTTCTTTCATTTGTCTTCATACTGTGTTGGTCATCCAGTGTGACTTGCCATATGCTGATCTGACTTGTCTCTGTAGTTTGGTCTTTGCCAGAATAACACATAAATGAAATGAAGCAGTCTCCAGCCTTTTTTTTTTTTTATCATTTATCATTTAAAACAAGTTCTTTTACTCCATTGAAAATTTCTTTTGTGAAAATCAGTCATGTTAACAAATGCAATATATATCTACCAAATGTTTTATATGATTGGTTGACTGGTTATTGCAGAATGGTGTACATCTGACTTATTTTCAGACGCAAGTATCATGGCAGTAATTGCATACGCACCTTTCCAACTTTTGTTCCTCTCATATTTTAGAGCAAAATCCTTGGAAAGGAACTGTTGGCTTGGATGTAAGAAAGCATTCACATAATACAAAATGGCTCAAGTGTTCCCATAATGACTTCAGAATATGGGCTTATGTTACAAAGCATTGATATTATCTTGCATCATAAACCTGTTATACTTCCAGTTTTCTTTTAAATTTTGCATTTTGCTATATATATATATATGTAATATATATGTATATATATCATATGTAGTAAGGCATATCACAAAACAATGTGTATGTATGTGTGTTTATAAATATATGTTGTTCTATAAAATGATGCTGACCATGTTTTCATGTGCTTATTAGCTTTCTTAAAAATATTTTCTCTTAGCATACCATCCTTTCTTTGTTTAATCTTTGAAGTACATATGTGAGCTTTGATCTCCTCTTAGTGTTTTATATCTTGACTGTGTAAGACAAAGAAAAGATCTATTCCAATGCATCAACTTGGACTGAGGTACCCTGATAGCATGTGTGAGAGCAATGACCATGCCAGAGCTGTCCATCTGGAGATCTGAAAATCAATCAGGCCTGCCGGGTCTTTAAAGAATGTGCCATTTTGTGAGCCAGATTTAGAAAGACAAAACTGATGTTTAGCTTTAAGTATTGGCCTTATGGTAAAATATCAGCAGCAGGAGGTAATTGAAGTTATCTGAGGATATACTTGTTTCCAGGGTTGCTTTGATCTTCCACATCCTTATAGCAGCCACTGACTATCTCTGCTCCAAAGTCAGGATCTTAAGTGCCCTTTCCCCCCATTTTCTTGGACTCATAACATATGTGATGCTTAAGTAAAATAACAAAGTCAGATAAAATTTAACTTTTTAAAAATTAAATGATCTAGGAACATCCTTGCATATGATTTTAGACCATCACATTGCTAGCTGCTTCTCTAGCTCTCATAAATTTACAATCTATGATTTCACAAAATAGAACAGCCCAGAACACTTGTTAAATTCATTGTATATTATGACTGGTGATGTTCCTGATGAGAAATTCTCCAATGTCTTTTAGATTCCCATACCAAGAGAGCTCACCTTTATTTCTGAAATATGTTCAGAAGATTACAGTTTAAAAAAAAGCAAAAACTGGACTGGCCTTTTGTATTGCATTAAGTCCTCTGAGTTCCCCCCTATAATCCAGAGCAATGAAAGTTAGTCTTTCAAAAAAACCTCAAGCCTGTACTATGTACCTTACCAGTGATAAGTGTATTTTCTTCTTCTGGAATTAACAATTTGATTTGAAATGTGACTGTTTTATTAACAAATAGGATACTTAAATCAGAAAATTAAAAATTCTCTCATGTGCTTAGACTCTGATGACACTCCCCTGCTCAGAGCACAGTAATTACTTTGAGAAATCAGCTATTCCAAGGTAACTGGGCAGTTAAAATATTTTATCAGGCAAATTACCAGTCACCATCAACATTCATCAGGGACTCATTTGAATTTTATTACAGGTTGACATTTACTTATTTGCCCAACTTGAAAAATTATAACTGTTGTACAATTGCCGCAGGTTGCAACTATAGAAAATTAACACAGTAATCACATTAATTATCATAAATAAAAAGTTATCAAAGAGCTCTAGTAATAACAATATGCTTTAAAATGATTTAGTGTTCCTAATCATATCTTAAAATCATATACAACACTGCAGTTTTGAGAGTTTTTAACTGTCAGTAGTTCAAATCTTTGAACTTCTGCCTTTAGATGACATTCTTGATACTATTTTAGAAATGAAAAAAAAAAATAACCCTTAAACATCTAAATGCAAGAAACATCTACAGTCAAACAACCACATTCCTGGACCCTTAGTCTTCAGTTTAAGGGTTTCTACACTTCCTAATCAAAATTAGATTATCATTGACTTTGTTTTGGTCTACCACCACATCCACAAGTCTAAATTCTAAAACATCATGTCTCACAGCACCAATCTGGTCTTTATATTTACAATAATATTTTCCCCATAAGAGTACCTGTAATGTATCCCAAATGACTTTTAGAATATGAAATACGCTTTGCTTAAAGTAGTCTTAGGGTTTCCAATGCTCTACAAAGCTCTCAAAATGATTCTGTCGTTGGACCCGTGCCATCCGATCCCAGTTACAGTGGTATCTCCTCTCTCTCTTTTTATTACAAATCCCTATCACTCTATCTACTCCTCATGGAAAATTTTGAATTGTTAAATATTTTGCAAGATGAACCTTATCTCATACTTGGCCTGTTTGCTATGTTCAATTATCAGATTTTTGCATAAATTTAGTTTTCTTCAGAGAGATGTCACTTAGACACTTAGCCTCCTCCTTCTTTTCTCTCACATAGCCTAAACGGGCATCATTATGCTTCCTGTTATTTGTATGGCATCTTTCTCTACTGATAGGATTGCTGCCAGCATACTTGCTTACTTGCTTGTGGAGCACCACCTCTTATGTATGAAAGAGCCACTGCAGCAGAGATCATATGTATGTTCCCTATTGCTTATGTTAGATACTGAACATTCTCCACTCTTCACAGATTCAGCTCATTGTTCCTAGAGATACCACAGATTTGACTCAGACACCTCCTCTTCTAAGAATTTCTCTGTGCAGTCATCTTTGTTCACAATAAATGTTAGCTAATGTCTTAAGAGGCAAATCAATGAGATGAACAAATCAGGAAATGACTAAGTAGAATAGCATACGCAGCTTTTAAATTTCTTACTGGGATAATCATAAGACACATACCGATGTGGAAATGTCTTTCTGTATGCTGTGCATATCAATCTTTAAATAAAAGACTGTTTTGGCCATGGCAGGCACCATAGAAAAAGTAGGTAGGGAATCAGAATAATTAGGAGAAGGAGGGCAGAGTCAGAGACAGATCGAGTCAGATGCCCATAGAAGAAACATATAAGGAACGCAGGTGAGCCACAGGCCATGTAACAGGACAGATTAATGAGAATGGGTTAAGATAGAGAACTAGCCAGCAATATGCCTGAGCTATAGGCTAAACAACATAAAGTTAATTTAAGTGTCTAAATCATTTTTAGAGGCCTAAACAGCGGTGGGAGGTTAAGGGGTCTGAGGCAGCAAGTCTGTAAGTCTAGACCTCTGGCTGCCTGAGAACAAAACACCTTAATGTAACTACGTGCTGTATTTTTCCATTTCTGGTATGCTCAAGCCCGCAGTACATGTAGTATAAACTGCTCTATTTAATACATACAATTTGTTAATATATAGTTCTCCAAGTATTTTATATTTCTTAAATAAAAGCAATAAAGACACTTAACAGATTATATGCATTTTCATGTCCTTAGTACTTGACTGATTCCAGGAGCTTAATAATATGGGCCTTTTCTCAACTGTTTGTTTCAAATCGTTTCATTCTTGTCTTTACTGAGTTACCATCTGCAACTTCCTTCTCTGATTTCTTTAGTCTTTGTCTTAGTTCTCTAGGCTGACTCTGAGGTGGAGACTAAAACTTCTGATGCTATACTACAACCACACAGGACATTCCTCGCCCCCTCACTTTCTTTCTATTAAAAGGTCAGATCAATTCTTCTAAATCACAGCAAAGGGTTGTTGCTGTTATTGGAGTTGACCAGCTGTCCTCAATACTCACAATTCCTCCTTCATAGTGAAACTTATTTCCAACGAAATAAAGACTATAATAAAGCCTAAGGCTCCTTCTAAAATATCTGCTTAGAACATTTGATTTATTTTGTATTTGTACTTGGGTAAGGAAAAATATGCTTTCCCATCTTGGCTCATTCTTATTGTGATGAGGAGCTGATGGTACAACCCAAGGAAGGAGCCTATGCAGCCTGGACACACATCACTATCTGCCTTCTGATGTTCCTCAAGCCAGGCTGCTGTATCAGCATGTACTCAATGTGAAGAAGATAACTTCTTAAAACTAATTTAATTTTGTCCCATTTATTCTTGGGTGATTCTAATAGCTAGACTGCCTAGCAAATTGAGTTCCCATGCACACAGTATTAATTTTAGAATACACTAGCCACTACAATGCAGTAATGTGGTGCTTTAAAAATAACATGGTAGAGCTGGACTGTGCTTTAAAAATAAACATGATAGAGCTGGACCATGCTATTTTAAAATACCGTGTTATATTTAAGATTTTTATTAGTTCTTTGAGAATTTCATATAGTGTGTTTTGATCATATTTACTCCTCAAATTTTTTCCATATCAGAGAATCTTCTTGCAGTAGATGGGAATAAATATAGACCTTCCTTCCCTATCACCCAACTCCCTTCTCCATGTGTTAATTAAGCATAATTTATTCTGACCATGTTTTCTTGGATGGCTTGTCTTTCCCTGGAGCATGACCAACTTACTAGGAGCTATACTTTTAAAGAAAACTGTTGAAAAGAAAAAGAAAAAGAAAGAATAAGGGAAAGAAAGCTGTCAAAAATATAGCAATCAAGGAAGGAAGGAAGAAGGAAAAAAGAAAAAAGAAAGGAAGATAAGAAGGAAAGAAGAAAAGAAAGAATCACTTTTTCATCTCTTCTAAAACAGTTGAGAACATTTAGATGAGCCAAGTTAGAAGCTTGGAAGCTCTTTTGCTCTAAAGCTGCTTCTTCCTCTAAGTCACATTAGAAGAGGCATTCTGCATAGCTAAACACCATTTCAGAAGCTCTGCCTCTTCAATATCTAATGTTTATAAGTGATATTATATATTACAAAGAATATTAAATATTTTCCATTTTTTCCAAAAATATTTTAATGTTGATAATATAAAGCAAGTATTAATTCATTCCTTTCCTGAAAAATACAGTAATTTAGAATAGCTTTAATAAGACAACAATGTAGCTAATAGATAAATAAAATCATAAAGACACATAACTCTTATCAACGAAAATGGAACCATTGTATCTATTACCCCATAAAAGATTATTAAAGACAGTGATACAGGAAGTCTCATGTGAGACTGTGTCTACCAGAAAGGCAAGGAAACAAACACCCATGAAGTCTCACCAACCTTACTACCTAAACAAGACCTCAACAATGATGACACTAACATGCTACCATAACACATCTCATGGGGCTCCAACCCTAGAAAGTGAACTACAAGCCACTAAGAAATGCATGGCAAACAAATTGTCTTCCTGGCACAAAGTGGTTATGCAATGCCAAATTGTCCTCTCTGAAATGACATACATTTATTAGTAGATTTCTTTGCATTGGAGAAAACTGATTTTTAGGGGTGGGGCGTGATGTGGGAATGTCTTTCTGTATGTTACGAATACCAATCTTTAGGAAAAGGGCTGTTTGGGCTATGGCAGGCACCACAGAAAAAGTAGGCAGGGAAATTAGAGCATAGGTGGGAGGATGGAAGAGTCAGAGGGAGATTGAGCCAGACACCCAAGGAAGCAACATGCAAGGAACATAGGGGAGCCACGGGCCACGTGGTAGACAGAGAAATGAAAATGAGTTGAGTTAAGATGAAGGAGCTAGCTAGCAGTATGCCTAAGAAATAGGATGAACAGCCAGAAATTAATATAAGCATTTGTGTGTTTCATTGGAACTTTGAGATTGCTGGTCCAGATAAGTGGCAGCAGGTAGGTAAGAACCATGGGTCTAGTTGAGCAAGAAACCTCCATGTAACAGATGATGCCCAATATGGGGTAAATGTTATCATAAAGCTTGAGCTTAAAAAGTGTTCTAGAACACAGAAACAGAGCCAAAAGCAGCTTCCAAATTGTGTCTTGGATGCAGATCATTGTACACAGATAGTGTGGCATCAGGACCATGGACAAAATGGCGGCAGACTTGCTGCAGGGATTGTATGCTGGAACAAAGCCAGTTCCCAAAGTCTCATAAAAGACTCAATAACATGTGATTGGTTTAAGGTTTTTGTTTATATTAGGGAACAGAGTCAAAGACAGCTAATTAGTAGCAGCATATTCTGGAACTGTTCTGTTTGCTACCAGTGAGCAGATGCGGCCAAAGCAGAGTTGCATAGAATTTTAAAAGCTCTTTTGTTTAGAAAATAATTGAGGATTTACAAGAAAACAGATTCAGATGGAAAAAAAAAACCTGTAAATGGGTTACAATGTGTGTAACATGTGCATAGGCTTCAGAGAGAAAAGAATGTAGAGAAAGGCTTCAAACAAGAGAAATAGAATAATAAAATATAATAAGCCACATAAAGATGGAAAATAGACACAGAGTCTGGATTATGGTTATTGTTGTATTTTCTTTTAATTTTTAAACTGTTAAGCTAACTGAAGAAAGACAATTAATTTCAAAAATGGCTAAGTTAAATAAAAATATATTTTTTAAAGGTATCTAACTTTGAAATTTGTGTCTAAGGATATAATACTTTGGAAGAGGGGTTCTGTTTCATTTCCACAGAAGATAATAACCTGTGGATTGCTTCCAGGCTATTATAGTTTGGTTAACAAGACTACCTGAAAGAAAAATCTTTGATGGGAAGAGATGGCCACATCAGCTTCAAGGCTGCTGCTAAAATGATCCAGTCTCAAGAGCTATGATATTGCCAGCATCCCTTAATCAGCAGGAATTAGTAATGGAAAGTGATGTTCAAATTTCCAAAATATTATTTATAAATGTTTGTTTTTATTAAAAACGGTTAATGGTCATAGTTAATTTCTTTCTAAGAAGAAAAAGAGGATATGGTATATGAGTGATTTAAAAAAAATTAGATTATTGAATTTACTTTCATCCCAAAATCAGCTGTTAATCTCAAAATATTTTACATTGGAATGGATTTTGTTTTATTGATACAAATGTAAGGTCAATTTTGTTATGCTGTATATATTTTTCTACTCTTGTTTAAGGTATGATGTTTATGTAACTGATTTAAAATTATAATGTAAAACTAAGAAATACAGATTAATAGTCACCTATGATAACCAAACTTATGGTCATGTTAGTCAGATTTTTAGATATACAAAGACATATTTCAATTTGATAGGTAATCTTCAAATAATTCTAAGACATACAGAATATGCAACTTAAAATATTTTAAGAACTTAGACTTTTCTGGATAGGGAGAGAGATCTGCTCCTGGGAGCATGAGTCTACTTCAAGAGAAAAATGGGCATCAAAGAAACTCCATATGGAGTTTACTTTCTTTGTGGCAACGGTTAGCCACTGGATAATAAACTATTCTTGTATTGACTACTTGGTACAATGCTGTTTAAATTGGACATGCAGATTCCATAAGAAAGTGACCTCTGAACTTTAGCAGACCAAGTTGAGATGGTCCTTCAGTTTCTTGATTTGCAGAGAAACTGTCAGACATTCTTCAGGACACAAGGAGAAACAACTGATAAACTATGCCAGAATAAGCAGAGCATTCTTTCAGATTTCCTACTTCACTTAAAGGTATGCAAGAGACTCTGGGCCTGTAGGCTGAAGATGGATGCCTCAATTTTACAGAAGAATTTTGGGTGAAAGTCCAGGAGTTTCTTGAACTTCCTGTTTACTCAGTTAATATTATACCCTTCTATGCTCTTTGATGCAGTTGAAGATTAGATAGTTATATAGTTTCTTAGTTATTTTAAAAGGTATATTGAATATGAAACTTTAGATTCTCAAGTATAAAGTGGATTATAGAGTATTTTCTTTAATTTTGCTACTAAATACAAAGAGACTAGATATGGTAACTGTAATTCTTGCTTGATAGCTATTTTGGTATATGTAATTTTGCTATGTTAAAATTGAAACCTTCCTTTTTGATTAGACAGAAATGAGGAGATGATGTGATAATGTCTTTCTATATGTTGTGAATATCAATCTTTAAATAAAGGACTGTTTTGGCCATGGCAGGCACCATAGAAAAAGTAGGCAGGGAAGTCAGAGCATAGGTAGGAGGACAGAGTCAGAGAGAGATCGAGCCAGACGCCCAAAGAAGCCAAACAGCTAGAAATTAATATAAGGATCAGTGTGTTTCATTGGGACTTTGGGATCGCTGGTCCAGATAAGCAGCGGCAGGCAGGTTGGAACTGTGGGGCTAGTTGAGCCAGAAACATCGATGTAACAGGAACATTCTGTCAGTCTCTTCCTCTCAGTTCTGGGACTTTGTTTGATTTGAATTTGTGCAGGTTTTTGTTTCTGTGTATCAAGTCTGTTGTCTCTATAAGACACTGCTTCCTTGGAGTCATCTACAAACTCTTGCTTTTGGAGTTACTCTATATCTTTTACTACATAGATCGCTAAGCCTCGAGTGGAGGGATTTGATAGAGAAATACCATTTAAGAATGAGTGATCCAAAGACTCTCGCTTCTGCACATTGCTTAGACCCACATGACTGAGGATGCCTATGTTAATTCACAACTAGTGTAAGAAATTTCTTTGCTAAGAAGTGAGCAAGGCAATATGTCCTTGAGGATCATTTTATTGCTATGTTCTTTTAGAGGTATAATAACTTTAGTTTTTCCCTTTGGAATTTATAAACCATCTTTCCTCAGGTTGTTGGCTACTTTAGCAGTGTCAGGTATGGGTTTCATCTCATGGATTAGGCTGTAAGTCTAATTTTTAAAAAGTGGTTGATTACTCCCAGAACATTTTTGTAACGGTTGCACCATTATATACTGAAGGCACATCACAGTTATAGGTTATAGGGTTTATAACAGGGTTGGTTTTTATAGTTCTCATCTGGTAGCAAACAGAGTTCCTTCCAGCACTGTGAATGCCAGTCAGTGGATGTCAGTAGGTCTAAAGCTTCTAGTTAGGCACCAGCTCAATTTGATGATGTTGTAAGTAAACTGTATCTTCAATAACAGGGTCTTACTATCAGGTTGTGGAGTGCAACCAATAGTATTGACAATAGCCTATGATATTTGCGGCAATCTGCGGGACCCTTTTATCCAGGGACTCTATAAAACATAATACAGTACCTTTTATTTTGTATCTATTTCTTTCTACAGTAGTAGGTGTAGTCTGATGTTTCTCACCCATCTGGGCCTGCGGTTCGGAGGAATCTTCCCTGCTGTGGTCCCACAGCTGCTTATAAAATAATTACCCAAAGTCTTATATATTAATTGTAGGCTGTTTTGACCGTGGCCCAGGCATGTTACTTGACAACACTCTTAAGCTAACCCATCATTAGCCAAGTGGCTTAGTACCTTTACTCAGAACCGCATTTTTGTCTTCTTCCCTATTCATCTGTATATCCCTCTTTCTCTACCGTTTCAATAGTATATGTAGTCGACTGCTTCACTGACCTTGGCCATTCTGACAAGGCGTGAGATAAAATCTCACAGTAATTTTGATTTGTATTTGATGTTGAGATTTTTGTCAATTTTTTCAGCCATTTGTATTTTTATCTTTTGAGAGTTCTCTTATACTTCCATTTCAAAACATTTTAAAAATATTTTTTAGAAAGAGAAGATGTCTCTGAGCAATAGAGAATTAACATGGACCAGTTGATAGATGGCCTGGTGAAATGCTCTTATCACAAATCATTTTTATGGACTGTCCCCACCTATCTAGTGAGTTCATTCTATGAAGAAAATGTCTTTATGAACATATAGCTATGTTTAAATTATATATATATTTTTTCCTCTGCCAGCATGTCAACCAACCATATTTTGAAATTCTCAATCCTTTATATGAAACAATATTTTGAAAAGGTAAAAGTCCAAGGTTAATAGGAATAGAATATTTTTCATGGAGATAAGCATCACCTCGGTTATGTGATCAAAAGTCATTTTTACAATCATTTCAGTACAGAGACCTGCTGTGATTCCATTTAATCTGATGAATTTCACAATGTTCAACTGAACAAGAAGTGTGGAGCATTTTAGAAACAAAGGCTTGGGAGTTAAGTGTGTCTTCAGGTAAATGTTCTTTAAAATAGTGATTGGTCTTGCCCAATAAAGCTTTGCTTTAAATGTTTTAATTGAAACTTTTAATCCAAATCATGTCTAAGTGTTGTTAATGTTTGCATCAATTGAGGTTTTCTTAATATTCCTTTTTGTGCTGTATATTGTTACATTTTTTTCTGGCTCATTATACTGAAAAGAAAGATGAAGAAAGCTGTTATGGCTGATGAGATGTTACAATATGGAATGTCATTCATTTTTATGAGTTGGCTGTCAGACTGGTCTGCAACAAACTCATAATTCCACCCAGTCTTGATACCATGCCTAGTGCATAGTAAAATCCTTATGAAAACTTCAATAATTATGCATTAAAGCAAAATAAACAGAGATTTTATGAAATTCCCCTGAAAATTCAAGTGGCAGTGAGCAGGGCCTGCTTTACAATGTGGTTGTTGTTCGTTGTACAGCCCCATGTCATCATAATGCCACTGCTATCTTGTTCCAGATAAATGAATCAACTCCAGCTACCTGGTGAATTCAGCTGCAGAGGCTGGCTCATCAATATCCATAGAAGGTAAAATGATGAAACAATGCTATTCTGTCTCCACATTTATCTAACATCATTTCATTATGCCATTTGTCAGAAAAATCCCCAAAGTTGCCATTTGAATAGAAAAACATCTAGTTAAATACCTGAAAGAGAAGGCCATACTGAACTTTCCATGTCAATTCCATTTGTGATAAATGAATGCTAATGCACTCTTCAGCCTTTCTTCACATCTAGAAAACAGCCACAAGGAAAACTCTCCTTGGACAGATAATGCTACATTTCTTAAGTATATGCAACCCAAAGATGCAAACTGCCATTCAAAACTAAGGAGTATACACTCAGAGTTCTCTGGTGCATCCCTTGCTTAGCTAGCTGTAAAATAGAAATTTGCAGAGACAAAAAATACTGTAACTTAAATTGTTAATGAAATTCTTGATGATGAGTGGAAGTGGGAGAGAACACAATAAAGAATGGCATTCCATTGCACTCATCATCATCTCCTATCACAAGCCTGCAGGGACTTGAGGATACAAACGTGGTGCCTTTTAAGCCCTGTCAAACTTTCTTTGGTACTAGTAAGGTGCAATATATGAAAAGAAGAAGCATGGTAAGTATAGAGAGGCCCATGCAACGTTATGTAAGCAGTGTGCAGAAAACCCACAGAGTCTCACCTAGTCTTAAAGATTTTAGAAGATGTGATATGGCTCCCTGGGTTTTACTTATCAGCTCTGTTTTCTAGCAGCACTGTGGTATTATGTTTTTCTTGTCTTATACTGAATGTATAGTGCTAGCCTGTGGTATTTTCTATTAAACTTCACAATATGCATGTTTTCTGATCATCCTAATTGTAATTCTCTGGCTTTCACCAGTTGAACGTTTGTTGAGACTGTTTTTGGTATGAGTAACTAAGAAAGTTAAAGTACTATGATCCAGAAAGATATGCATTATCCTATAACATTTAATTTAAATTAATAAGCTAGATGCTTCTCTAAGTACAATCCAAATGTCCTGTGTGTCAGAATTATCTGGAATGACTATTCAGAAGTAGATTTCAGGATTCCCATCTCATATCTACCATAACAGAATCCATGTAACCATTTTAATAGTATATTCTTAAAGAAGCTTTAGTTTCAGATCCAAATTTAGTGTGTTGGGGGGTTATACATGTTTTCATACCCTACTAAGTTCCATATATACAGCCTCCTTCCTGACCAACATACTATGCCAAATGGCTACTAAGTTCCATATATACAGCCTCCTTCCTGACCAACATACTATGCCAAATGGCATGCTCTTTACACACAGACATGCCACTATTATCTGAAGTTCACAGCTTACATGAAAATGCACACCTGGCATCACATATTCTGAGTTGGGACAAAGGTATGTTGATATAGTTCCACCATTATAAATCCATGGTAATTTTACTTCCCTGGAATCTTCTGTATTTTTTTATTCATCTTTTTTTCTGCTTTAACCAAGAACTTCTGTTACATCATATTTTTGTCTCTTTAAAGTTGGTTTCATTAACCTGATCATGAGCATTTACATTTACTCCATTTGTTTTCATGGCTCCATTTCCTTCTTCTGTCTTTTGATTTCTTTTAGAGAGGTATTTTATGTTTAGTTTATGTTTGTACATGTCTGTGAATGTATCACTCTCTGTGTGTGCAAATACCTGCAGAGGTCACAGGCATCAGATTCTCTTGGAACTGTCGTGGGTATTGGGCACCTAACCAGGATCCCTTTTAAGCACAATGTATGCCTTTAATTTCTTTAGCCCCTTTCCACCATCTTCTTTTCTTACCTTTGAATAGTATTTCATTGTCCAAAGGAACCACAGGCTTGTTTAGGTAGCAACTGTAGGTTGGTTTGGACACCTCCCACTTATAAATAAAGCTGATATAGATACTTCATCTGTGGGTTTTGCATGTACATAAGTTTTAAAGTCATTTGGTAAATATCAAGGAATGTAGGAAGGCCATGTCTTTATTTATAAGAAACAACTGACATGCTATCTTAGGTGGTTATGGTTCTCACTCTCCTGATGCTCTGTTGTATTTGGCTTTTATGATTGTTTTTGTTTGTAAGAACCATGGGGTGATCTGACATTGTTTCAATCAGCATTTCTCTAATAACATACAGTAGGAAACATTTTTATATGCTTTCTTGCTATCTGCATATTTACTTGGCATGTTGTCTTTTAAAGTTTTGGTGACTTTTGCTGAGTTGTTAATTTTGCCATAGGAAGTGTTCTTTGTATACTTTTGGCATGAAACCAACCATAAAGACAAATGCAATGGAGCAGATATCTGATAAATTAACTCATATATTTACAGTTAATTCATTTTCAGTAAAGATGTCAAAAATATACAATGAGGAAGGACAGACACCTGCACATTGGTGCTGTAGACACTAGACCCCCACGAGCACAATGAGAAATAACTCTCTTACAGCAACTCAGTGAAATGAACTGCAGCTTTGTATGTTGTTCATAAATCTTCAGTCTTAGAATAGGTGCTTTTTCAAGACATATTTATAAATTAATAGCATTGTCTGTTAAGCTATGGGGCTTTTATAGCAATCTGATATTCCATCATGGAATCAAGGAAATAATAACATATTCAAGTAAATTAACCAGCTAGCCCTCAAGATGGCTAAGCCTAAGACTTTTCTATATAAATTATATGAATTCAAGCAAGCATATAAACTTGAATGGGTGAAGAGTTAATACTATGAATGAGTTGACATAATATGTCAATGACAAAAATGTGGATTCATTGAATCATGGTATTTGTAAAACTATTTGTTAAACTTAGGATTATATCTTTACCTCCCACATTATGAAGAAATAATTTCACGAGAAATTTAAGTTTTAAACCTGCAAACAGAGAAAAGCTCAGGGAAGAGCTTATGTATTCTGTGACTACTTATGCAATCTGTGAATAAAGGATTTTAAAGACCTAACACTGATCAAAGAAGTTATGCAATAAAAGGCTCAATATATTGAAGGTGAGAGCAACAGAAAACTATGCATAAATATATGTAACATTAAACAATTCATAAGCTAACCAAACATTGACCAACCAAATAGGAAATCTATAAAGAACATAAATGAATAATTTATAAAAGAAGAAATTATATTGAGAGGTATTTTATTTTAATTTTTATCATTATTTTATTTTATTTGTGTGGATGTTTTATCTGCATAAATGTCTGTGCGCACATATCTATAGTGTCCATGGATGCCATAGAAGAGTGCTGTATCCCTTGAACTGGACTCACAGAGGGTTGTGAGCTGTCATGTAGATTGTTGAAATTGAACTTAGTCATTCTGTAAGAGCAGTCGTTTCTTTAACTATGAGACACCTTTATAGCCCCAGGGAATACATTTTAAAATCTTATTACTTTTAATAAAGGCAAGGTCAACTAAAATGTATCTGTATATCTTTTTGAATTTTATTATTTTATATATAATGAGTATCTTGCCTGCATGTATATCTGTGTACTATGTATGTGCTTAGTACCCAAGGAAGTCAGAAAAGGGCATCTGACTCCCTAGAATTTGGAGTTACAAATTTTTGTGAGCCACTACATGAAACACATATTCTCTAGGACAGCAGCCAGTGGTCTTAACTGGTGAACTGTTTCTTTATCTTCTATCTATCTTTATAATGATCATATTACTATAGTATTTTGAAACAAATCCCTTGCTTAGATTTGGGTAAAATGCACTTCAATATACTGATGATGATATTACTCTAGTATGACATGACAATACCTGTATGAAGTGTATGTAACATAGAAGACCATATGTTGCCAAAACTTTGAAGTCATTCTAATAATTATAATAGCCAGAGCCAAGTGTATTCCTGCCTTTGTTATGTTGATGTGTAGCCAGTTAGCTTTGTGCTTTTACCACATTTTCTCCATTTGAGGAAAAATGGAGCAGACATCCCATCAACCATCCAACTTGGAACCCTGTAGAGTCTTGTGTGCTGTTTCTCCAGAAGTTTCAGGCATCACTCCAAGTGATGGAATCAGTTTGTAAAGTCAAAGGAATTAGAGATGTACAGGATGGGTTCATGTTACTGCTTAGTTGCCACATTCTCATCAACAATCTTATCTTCATTATAATAATTAGTTTTCCTGGGTATCACTGTAGTGTACCAAGTTATTAAGTTTAAAATTCTTATTCTTTCCTTTTGATAGCTACATGTTGGTGTGACAGAACATCTGAAAAAAGCAATTTGATACAGGAAAAGTTTATTTTGGCTCATGGTCTGAGAGGAAGTAGTCTGTCATGGTAGGGAGCTCCCAGAGTGTTAGTAGAGGAGAGCAAATTGATCACATCTTAGAACAGGAGACATAGATTTGGAGCAAATATTGGAGCAGGTTAAGGACCCACCCTGAAACACTGGCTTTACCCACACCCACACCCTTAAAGTTCCTCATCCTTCCCCAACAATGCGACTAGCTGGGGATAGAAGTGCCTAAATACATGAGCCCATGTGGGACATTTTACATACACATGGTAACTCACCTCACCATTCATCTGGGAGAAAAGGGAATAGAATCTAAAGAGGAAAGTGCTTTACTAAAGAGTAAAGTCATGTAGCTAGTCAAGCAATGAAGGCAACTGGCAGTGACCAACAGTGAACTCCTTAATGCTTGCAGTGTATCACATAAATATCACATGCCGAGACTCCATTTTCACTTGCCTTTATGTTTCTAATTTCCTATTTACTTTGCTTTAACACTGTGGCTGTTCAAGAGTACATTGTTCGATTTCCATGCATTTATAAATGTCTTTGTTTCCTCTTCTTGGATATTGATTTCTTGTTGAATTCTATTACAGTTGAAAACCATACTTGGAGTAATCCCAGCTTTCTAAAATGAGTTTAGATGTATTTTATTACCCAGGACATCATCCTGGAGAGCATCCAGTGTGTGCTTGAGATGAAGGTGTACTTTCCTGATATTTTGCATATATCCTTTGGATCCGTTTGTTATATAGTGTAGCTTAAGCTGTCTTTGTATTGATTTCCTGTCTGAACAATGTGTCAATTATCTTACGTGGGGGTATTGCTGTCTCCTCCTATTACTGTTTTGTTATTTATTTTTCCCTTAGCACTGGCCATGTTTGCTTTGTCTGTGTAGCTGTTTTGGTATTGACAACATATATTGATCATTATATCCTCCTGTTGAAGGTCCCGTTTTATTGGGATATAAGGATATTCCTTATTCCTTGTGATAGTTTCGGACTTGAATGGGTTATCTGTGACTGAAGCTCAGCCCCTCCCTCTTGTGTGGATCACTGTTTACTTATGTTAGATCTCTTCTTGCTATCTACATTCATTCTGTGCACACCAGAAAAGAAGCGGGTTGGGATATTTCCTTACTACTCAGGCTTTCCTTCTGTCTTATGGTTGTTGATTGTGGGAGGTTGTGTTGTTTCATTGTAAATAATTATCCCACCCACTGGTTTAATAAAAAGCGCTGATTGGTCAAAGGCAGACAGGAAGTGTGGGTGGGGCTACCAGACTAGGAAAACTCAGGGGACCGGGGGAACAGAGCAGAATGCCCAGAGATAAGCTGGAAGAGTGGACAACTATGCTGCTCTAAAGAAAGGTACCGAGCCACATGGCTGAACAGGAAGAATCATGGGTTAGATGAAGGGTACAGAGTTAGCAAGTGATATGTATGCCTGAGCCTTTGGCCGATTCAGCCTAAAACTTGTAAGCATCTGTGTGTCTCTGTGGGTCTATGGGTCAGTGAGTTTGTGGGTCTAAAGGTTGAGGTAAGGCCGGAAAGTCCGGGCCAGAAACCTCATACTACAGTTGATTTTCGTCCTTTGACATCTGATGAAACTATTCCCAGGTGAAGCCTACTTTACCATTTCTAGAGCCGTTTTCTTTTTAAAATTTTTTTTGTTTGCATCTGTTCCTCCTGTGTCATTCTTTCAGATCTGCTTTGATTATTTGTCTTTTTGTTTGTACAAAAGATTTTTTTGTACAAACCTCTCAGCATTGAGCTTACTTTTTGAGATGACAATTTAATTTCACATGTATACAATAATTGCACACTTTCCCCTATATATTATACCTTATGTTATAGATATCAGATTCACATCTTGCTATATCCTTTATTAATCAACCATTTTGTGGTTAGCTTTCCTTAATATTTTTCTCTATTAGTGTTTATTCCTTGGTTAAAAGTGATTTGCATACAACCTTTTCAGTATTCCACTATGTTGTACTCATTTACGTCTACTGCACTTATGTCTCCAATCCTTTCTTGTTTCTGTTTACTGCCCTTGGTTTTGACTTGAAAACTTTCCGTTCACATTTCCTCTGAGGCAGGTCTAGTAGAAAAAAAGCAAAGTGAAAAGCTCCTTTGGTTTTTGTCTAGGAAAATAATTGTCTCTTTGATTTTTAAAGCACATTTCTTTCCTTGCCAAGTATAGTGTTCTTGGTTGGAATTTTATTTTTCTCTTTGACTTTGAAGACTTCTTTCTGCTTTGTTCTGGACAGCAAGGTTTTTCCTGAAAGTCTACTGCAAGTGAATGCAAGTGGAATGACTTGCTTTAATTCCACTTTCACAAGTCTGTCCTTGACACTGGCAGGTAATTAGTTTCTGTTTTAGACAGCTATAGGTTCCATCTACTAGGAATCATCTAGTCTCCCGAAAGGTGAATAAGTCATTTCTTCCATGGAGTTGGGAAGGTTTGGGGCAGGGTTTGGTTAGCTAAGACTCTGCTGCTTTTCTTTATCTGATTCTCCTGGGTATTCTGAAATGTGTATATCTATTCTGCTAATAGCATGTCACCTGTACCAGTATTTTATTGTACCCTTTGTTATCCTGTCTTTGTCTGTTGTTTCTCTGTGTGTTTTGATGCTGCTCCGTTACTGATTCAGCTGTGGAGTTCAGTTGTGATCTTCTCCTCATGTGTTGTTTCTTTCAGCTCTGAAGCCCTGCTTGGTTGACGTTCATCATTTCCATTCCTGTGTTACAATTCTTTCTCTTATGTATATGCTCTTACCCTGATTCATGTCTTTGTATTTTTCTATACTTTAAGGAGGTTCTTTAATTTTCTTGAATAATCAGTTCATTGCTAGACCTCCATTATTATTTTTTATGTGTGTGGACACACATTTGCCACAACATATGTGTGAATATCAGATGACAACTAGTAGTAGTCAGTGCTTTCAAACTCATTTTGCCAGGTTTAGTGGCTAATGCCTTTGACCGCTGAGCTAAGTCTCTGCCACTAGACTTGGGCTTCTCAATGAACACTTAACTCTTCTCTATCTTGGTCTTTTTTGTTGGTATCGCATTTGATGCCTATAATTGTGCAATACTATACATAAATATGAAGAAATAATTTTTTCTGTACTTGAAGATTGCCTTCCACAGAAAAGCTTGGCTAGAGATTCTGGGCAGGCTGGTATTGAGCCCCAGGCAGGCTTCTGCAGAGCATGTTTCAGGTGCTTGAAACAATAGACTATTGCCCATAAGTCCAGACATCAGGACCACCACCAAAATACACTAAACAGGCTGGCACCAATGAGCTTGATACCAGCTTACACCCCATGAATCTAGAAAACAGACTTGTGATCTGTATGCCATGGCAATAGGTTTTACTATGAACCTCACCTCCATGAGAATTTAGATTTAGTCCCATTTAAAAGGCCTTATTAAGATACAATTTAAATGTTATACAATTCACTCATGCAAACAGGAAGTTTGTTGGCTTCTTTTGTTGTTCATTCACCCTTGTCCAGTCATTGGTACATCAATTTATGCACATTTTTGTCACTTCAGAAATCACAGCCTTGATCCTCTGATGCCTGACCATCTATCTTGATCTACGCAAGCAGTTACATAATTCATAGCTATTCAGACTTACCTATTCTAGTTGTTTCTTGCAAGTGGAATTGCATACTGTATTTCACTTGACACACTGTAACATACATTATTTATCTAACTCTGTGGCTAAATATTATCTGGTAGATATTAAAGGAATTTCTAGAATTGTACTATTATGACACATGTTAGCAGCAGTGGTGGGCCAGTTTTCCTGTGGGAATATCTTCACTTATCTGGACTTCTGAGAGCTGAATCAGCAGTGAATGCAGTTTCTGATGTCCTAAAACCCTTTCGTTCTTATATTATGTGACTCATCATTCTATTTATCCCTGTTAGTAGAGAGTGAAATCTCATGGTAGATTTAATTTTCAATCTCTTGCTGATTAGCAATGTCTTTTAAAGTACTTGACGGTTGCCTAGTTGTTTTTCTTGGGAAGGTAACTATTTAGATCCCGCTCAATTTTAAAATTGGGTTGTTTGATTTTATTATTAAGCGATGATGGTTATTTATGTGTTCTAGGCATAGGTGCCTTATAAAAATTGCAAATGATTTCATCAATTATACATATTGTCCTTTCTAGGTTTTGATGGTGGTCACTGAAGTATAAGCATTTTAAGTGCTGACAGAGTCAAGTTTGTCTCTTTTTTCTCCTTACACGATTGTGCTTTTGATATTCTAACTAAGAATATATTCCCCAAGATAGAGTCATAGGGATTTACTCATAAGTTTTCTCTAAGGGTTTTTTTTTTTTTTTTTTTAAAAATACTTTCATCTCTTATATTTATGCCTTTCATCTATTTCAGTGTGAAGTTATGTAAGTTAAGTGATAGGTGTTCAATGTCACCTTGCTGTTGTCTCAGAATCTATTGCTGAAGAGATTATACTTTCCCCAGTGAATAGCCTTGAGAGTTCACTCCAGTATCAGTGGAACATAGACACATGGCTTTTTCATAGACCCGGGACATGTGCCTCCAGATATTTTTATATGATTTATGTTTTTTATAGATTTTAATCTCTTTATTGATATTACCTTGCTACCTTACTTTGTTTTTAATCATGTTATTCTTTGACCATATTTAAATGCATTGTTTCATGGCTTTGTTTAATAATCTGACATTTAGTTACTTTTCTAGGCAGAACCATTTGTTCTTGGCTGATGTGTGAAGCACACACTTTGGCTTCCTCTGTGTTTAAGCCACCATAGTTCACTCCCAGTGCTTGTCATTAATATTTCCTTTTAGTCTATTTGAGTCATAGCTGCATGGATAATTTTAGCTAGTACTAAATTGCACAATGCGGTGGGATGGAAAAGTGTGATGGCTCTGATTCTCCAGCTCATTCATCTTTTCTTGAGTATGCACCATACAGCTTTGTACAGAACTCATTTTCCCAGAGCTCCCTTTAAAGTCTCTTTATGTGACAATACTTAGCTATAATATTTTACTAATTGACACCCTGTGGGAGGTTGTGTTGTTTCATTTTAAATAATTGTCCCACCCATTGGTTTAATAAAAAGAGCTGATTGGCCAAAGGCAGGCAGGAAGTGTAGGCGGGGCTACCAGACTAGGAAAAATCTCTGAGAGCAGAGTGCCAGACAGAGCACCAGAGAGAAGCCACAGGAAGCAGAGGACAACCATGCAGCTCTAAAGAAAGGTACCGAGCCGCATGGCTGAACAAGAGGCATGGGTTAGATGAAGGGTAGAGAGCTAGCAAGTGATATGCCTGGGCCTGAGGCTGATCAGCCAAAAACTAATGAAAGCATCTGTGTGTCTCTGTGGGACTGCGGGACTGCGGGTCTATGGGCCTAGACCTTGAGGTTAGGCCAGAAGTCCAGGCCAGAAACCTCGTACTACAACACCCAGTTACACATAGTAAACCAATGACTTTACTTCTGATTTTAAAAAAAAAAAAAAACCTTTCTGAGGAGCCAGCAAATAGGATCAGTAGGTAAAAGAAGTCTTGACTTTTAGATATCACTGCCTAACTTTGATCCTTGAAACCTACAGTGAAGGGAGAGAACAAATTCTGAAAGTTGTCCTCTGACCTCTATACACATGCCATAGAAGGCATGTTTCTACACTCAGCCTACAACAACAACAGCACACACACACACACACACACACACACACACACACACACACACACACACACACACATCAAACCAGAAATAACTATCTGAAGAATAATATCAAATCTCAAAGTGCTTTGGAAATAAACAAAGCTTAGTCATTTTGTAGTCAAGTCAACCTACAACACATCACTCTGTGAGCCAGAGCCAAGGATGAGCCAAGAGGGGCTTATAGCTGCCCAGACACAGCTCAGAAAAGAGAGAGAGGCTCATCCAGTAATCTCATTTCTTGCCACAAGAACATAGAAATTAAATACAAATTACTCCCAGAGCCAGAAGAAAGGCAATAATCATCATAACCTGAAATAAGTACAAGTGGAAACATAAACAAAATGGAGAAAAGCCAGTGAAATGTAACACTGACAAATCTCCTCTAAGAGTGACAAGTTATTAAAGAAAGAAGACAAATGTTGGCAATATGGGGGCTGATGAAGGAGCCTCCCTTCCTAACTCTGTAAACACAAAAAGTATAACTGGGAAATTCTATGAACAACTGAGCACCTAAAACACTGACAGCTTAGATGATGCCTTTTAAATGCCTGTCATGAATCATCATTACACAGTAGGTCATTCTTGTTGCCTTCTATCTATAAAAAAATTTAAATTTTAACTTGAAATTTAACAACCACAAAGAAGGAATTTCTAGCCCCAGATGGTACCAGTAGAAAAATATTCTAGATGTAAAAAATGAACCAAAACAAACCCAACATGTTTGTCAAAATATAGTAAAGGAGATCTCCCATAATTTTTAGAACCAAGAATGACTGTAATTCCCACATCATAAAAAGATATAACTGAAAAAGAAAAGGACCAAGATAGTCACAAATGTGTCTGCAAGAATCTTTAAAATATTCTAGCAAAAGATTGTGATAATATATAAACACATATGAATGAGAATGTAGACCATGGCCAGGCTGGATTTATTCCAGAGATGAAAGGTTACCTTTATTCTGAAAAATAATTTGACATTTCCTAAAATTAAACATGTAATTATTACACAACCTAGTATTTGTGACTTCAAGCATTAATACAACAAGGAAAAAACATGTTCACACATACACAAATAGCTACACAGAAATGTTTAAACAATAATAAATGTTTTAACATAATTGCCCAAGCTGGAAAAAAATCCAGATGTTTCTCATGAAAATATCCTCACACAGTTTCTGAATGGTAATAGAAACTGTAGCATATCCATATGTTAAAACATCCTTGTGTAGAAAAGAGATACAAACTATTGACAACAGCTCATGTGAAATTCCAGAGCATCACACCACACATATGGGATCCAGTCACTTTTCATCTGATAGGTTTAGAGTGTTTTTCTAAGAATTTTAGCTGTATCATTAAGTTATTTATTTTGGTTCTCTTTCCTTTTTATTTTAAAAGATATTCTAAATTTTGATTATACATGTACATGTGTTTCTGTGTGAGTATGGGCATGTGAGAGCAGATGCCTACAGTTGTTAACAAAGAGGTTAGATAGCTTAAACCTATAGTTGCAGGTGGCTGTGAAATACCATATGTGAAAGTTGGAAACTACCCTTGGTCCACTGTGAGATTAACATCATTATAAGCTACTGGTCCATTTCTGCAACCCCTTTGACTTTTAAATGTGGCTATTTTCATTCTGGTAGTTAAATTTCCTCCTAAAATTTCAATGACCTATTATTGATCTCCAGAGACTGTACTGATCAACTGTAATGTTTGGGTAGTTTCTGGGGGTTCCTTTGACTAATGATTTCTACTTTTATTTAATTATATTCTAATACAAAATAGTTAATTATTCCTCTTAAAATATCCTTTGATAGTAGATTTTTGGCATACACTATGGTCTGTTTTGGAAGAGATTTTTATGTACTGCTAAGAACGTGCATCTTGCAATCAATACCTGCAACTGTCTATGAATTCCATTGGTTCATGGGGCAGTTAAAGTCAAAAGTTTCTCTTTGATTTGCTTTTATTGCCTGAGTGACCACTTAATTGATGAGAGGAGTTATTGAGGTCACTCATAGTTACTACATCCATCTGTCCTCATGTCCTAGCATTTCTTTTGTAAAATTGAATATATGAGTGTTATGTATACCTCTATTTTTCAGGAGTATTTTTTTCTTTTTTATTAATTTAAAAGTTTATTTTTTTTTAATATACCATGCATTGTTTTCCCTCCTTCTCCTCTTTCCAGTAATACTCCAGCCTCCCTCCTTCCATATCCCTCACACACTTTTTAGGGTAAAAACTTCCAAGGTAAGTCAATGCAGTCTGGCTTATCAAGTTGAGGCAGGACCAAGCCCCTCCCCCCCAGTATGATACTGATCAAGGTGTCCTTCTGTAGAGAACGAGCTCCAAATGCCAGTTCGTTCACTAGGAAGCCAGCAGCCCACAAACAAACCGTCCATGCCATGCCATTTGACGTCATCACATTCAGAAGGCTTAAGTTCAGTACCCTTCAGGTTCCTCATCTCTCAGTCCAGTCAGAGAGCTCCCAGTAGCTCAGGTAAGCTGTCTCTGTGGGCTTCCTCATCATGAACCTGATCCCGATCCTTTTGCTCATATAATCTCTCTTCCTTCTCTTTGATTTAACTGAGAGCTTGGCCTATTGCTCGCCTTTAGATCTCTGCATCTGCTTCCATCAGTTGCTGAATCAAGGTTCTATAATGACAATTAGGGTGGTTATCAATTTGATAATAGGGGAAGGCCAATTTAGGCACTCTCTCCACTAATTCTTGGAGTGTTAGCTGGGGTCATGTGTGGTGGGATTCAGGTGTCAGCTGATAAGGTCTGAAGACGCTTATCCAGGGTCCCAGGCTCCTGAAGGAGGAGTGGCCAACCCCATTCATAAGGGGCTGTTGAGATCTTGGGAAGCCCCATTTCTGGTTTCTGACTGTTGGAGAGACTGGTTCTGCATCCATCATCCATTGCATGGATAATTCAGTCTATCAGGCACTTATATAAGCTGTTACCTGTATCGTAAGTGTTGGCTTACATTTTAATAAATATTAATCTTAGACTGGCATTTTAAAAGAACTCCCACCTTCATCTGGTGCCCAACATGGGGTGCCAATTGTAGCATTGAGGTTTTTTGGTCCCGGGTCAGCCAGGAAGTCTAGACTCACAGACCTTCAGCCCTAGACTCTTTAGCCACCCACTGTTGATCAGGCCCTTAGAAATGATTTAGACGCTTATATTATGTTGTTTGGTCTAAGGCTTAGGCACATTGTTATAGCTCTTACATCTTGACTTAATTTATTTTTATTAATCTGTCTGCCACGTGGCCCATGGCTGTGTTTTTTATAGGTTTTTTCTTGGGTGACTGTCCAAACAGGTAAGTGTTATCTCTGTCATTTCTACATTTGATTTTAAAACTTGCTTATACTTCCTAATTACTTAAATAAATATATCCTTCTATAGTTAAAGATTAAATAGTTATAAATATAATTTTTCTTAGTCATTTAAAAATATGTTAAATATAAAACTTTAAATTCATAAAGATAAATAAATAATAAAATATTTTCTTTAATTTTACTAAATACAAATAAACTAAATATTATAACTATAATTCTTACTTAATAACTATTTGATACATATAATTTTGTTATGTTAAAATTAACATCTTCCTCTTTAATTAAACAAAAAATATAAAAATGTCTTTCTTACGCTATAAGTATTAATCTTTAAATAAAAAAAGTTTTGTACCATAACAGACACCATTAAAAAAAAAAAAAAAAAAAAAAAACAAAACAAAACAAAACAAAACAGACCAAGCCAGTCACCCAAAGAAAACATATAAAAAACACAAATGAGCCACAGGTCATGTGACAAACAAATTAATAAAAATAAATTAAGTCAAGATATAAAAGCTATAACAATGTGCCTAAGCAATAGACCAAACAACATAAACTTAATATAAGCGTCTAAATCATTTCTAAGGGCTGCTACAGTCATGCTTATGGATTCTTGGGTATTTCCTTAGCACTAGTTTCTTTCTAACTCCACAGTGGCTCCCTCTATCAAGATATATATTTGATGTGGGAATGTTTTTCTGTATGCTGTGAATATCAATCTTTAAATAAAGGAGCTGTTTTGGCCCATGACAGGCACCATAGAAAAAGTAGGCGGGGGGGGGGGGGGTGTCAGAGCATAGGTAGAAAGGAAGTGCGGAGTCAGAGACAGATTGACCCAGCCACCCAAAGAAGAAACATGTAAGGAACACAGGTGAGCCACGGGCCACATGGCAGACAAATTAGTGAGAATGAGTTGAGTTAAGATGTAAGAGCCAGCTAGCAATGTGCCTGAGCCATAGGCCAAACAGCATGAACTTAATATAAGCATCTGAATCATTTCTGGGGGCCTGATCAGCTGTGGGTGGCTAAGGGGTCTGGGGCTGCAGGTCTGTGGGTCTGGACCTCTGGCCGCCCTGGCCAAGAAACATTATTGCAACATATACTTCATTGTTTGCCCTAGTTGTCTTACCACCAACGTAACCATCTCATTCCCTCATGTTCTCTTCCCACCTCCTCTTCCCCCACTTCCCCCACCAGTCCTAATTTACTCAGGAGATCTTCTGTATTTCCCCTTCTCCGGGGGTGGGGGGGTCTATGGATGTCTCTCTTAGATTTCTCCTTGTTACCTAGCTGCTCAGGAGTTGTGGACTGTAGCCTAGTTATCCTCTTCTTTATGTCTAAAATCCACTTATTATTCAGTACATATCATGTTTGTCTTTCTGAGTGTGTGCTACATTCCCAGATATTACACTTACTGAGGATACAGAAAAATAATAATAATAATAATAATAATAATAATAATAATAATAATAATAATAATGATATCCTGAAATTTGCAAGCAAATGGATGAAACTGGAAAAAGCCACAATCAGTATTCTTTCTTAATAAATTTGTTCCTTTTATTAATGTAAAATGACCTCTATTTATTACAATTGTGGACAGACATCTACTTTTTCAGATATGAGTATTACTGTTTATATTTAACTTAAAAAAAAAATAAAACAACAATGTAAATTAATGGAATAGAATCAGGAAGAAGCAGAAAAACAAAGTTGCTTTTTCAAAGCAAAAACAGTATTGACAAATGATTAAATAAACTAACTAAAATGAAAAGATAAATTAATATGTTAGATGAAAAATTAGACATTATAAAGAACAGGAAAGAATGTCAAAAATCATTTGGGAATGATTGGATCATGTATTTTCTTGAGGCATTGTCTTCTAGAAAGAGCATGGAAATTGTCTTGAATCTGAGCAGTAGGTGTCCAGATCAGATTCTCCTAAGGTTATACCTGTTAATATTTCCTCACAGAGATATAAGGGCCATAGGGTACACATACCAACACAGAATCTCATTACTGTATGGAAGAACAGTATGGAATACGAGTGCACAAGAAAAAATAAAGGCATGTCCCTCCTTGTGAGTGTGTGTGTGTGTGTGTGTGTGTGTGTGTGTATGTGATTAGTGATTGCTGGACAAAAGACTCCTTTTTATCATATATCTGACAATAAGTTGTCTTTGCTTTGTAAATATGCCTGTGCCCACCCATACTCAAATAAGTAGCTTCATATACATGCCTTGGTATATACCAAACTGGACCTGAGTAGAGTCACTTATTTGTCTGACATTGGAGTCCTGTCTGTGATAAATATTTGTTCATGTCTTCCCAGGAAAAGTCAAACACTGGATGCTCAAACAGGGATGAAATAGAACCAACAATGTTATAAACAGTTGGATTGTCTTTATTATGAATTATGCTACATAAAATTGATCCTGCTCTATCTGAGAATGGGAAGTCATCCATGGCGTATCACAATATGGTTTTAATATATGTGTGTGTATATATATAAATATATTTATATATTTTTTTCTTTATAAACAATTGAATTGTTTCTGCTGAGGGTGATAAAACATGCAATGAAGGCTACTCTGTCCAAACAAAGAATCAAAGCATACTTGTGCTGGGGCGCCCAAGGCGGCCACTTTCCATTTTGTGGTATGGAATAGGATAGTGGAATGTTTCCTTGATGAGTGGACTGCATCATATGAGTAGGGTGATTTCTCCAATAGTTAAGGGACAATGGATTGGGGAATATGTTGAAAGCCATGGAAGTAGCCTGTTCTGTGTTGTCTTTGACTGAGGTAAAAAAAGCATGTGATTTAGGTTTAGCTATAATGTAACAAAGAACCTGGCCACATAAAGTAAGACTTACAAAGGTGAAAATATCTGGGATGCTGGTCTCCATAGTAATATCTACCTTTGTAGGGGAAAAAGGAGATGACAGTGTTACCTTGCTATTTTTCCATGGCTGACTAAAGAATCATAGAGAGAAGAGAGTGAAAAGAAGCCCCAGCTCTCATCCAAAGGTTTGAAATGGACAGGACAGTAAGGAGTGAGAGAATAGTCAGATGTGGGGGCTTATACCCAGATTCCCAGCACTCTTGGAGGCTGAGACAGAAAGATCCCTACACATTGGAAGGCAAATATAGTTATCATAAGAAAACAATTCTTCAAAAAGCAAAACAGAATTCAATATAATTGAAGTACAACATAGATGGGGAGGCTGAGGGAGGGCTGGGAGGGATTGGGAGAAGGGAAGGAAGGCTGAGTAGGAATTTTATATATATAAGAAAATCTCAAAGAACTAATACAAATATTATTTTAAAAGTTATAGAGAGCCATACCTAGGTACTTTTAATTCTGGAGAAGAGATCAATCATGGTTGAGCAAGAACACAGGCAGGGCACTTACCAATGACTCAGTATAGTTGAGTATGACAAATAGAGAATATTCTGCCCCTGAAATGTTTGAATTAAGACTCTTGAACAACAAGTTAAAGAGCCTCTCATGGCTTCTTCATGAGGCTACAGGATTAAAGCTTAGAAATTGAAAAAGAAAATGCTCATCTCTCCTTGAGCATAACCTGGAGGCTGTGTACAGGAAACCATCGGTTATCACTTGACTCATCATGAGGGACAGTAGGTTATCTTCTGTAAAATATCAGAGACTAGAAAGCAATAGAACAATGACATGCATTCATGGATAATAAACATTAAAGAGATGGTGCCCAGTTTATTGAGTAACAATGAAATCTGCTCACTGGAGAAATAAGAGAGAGAATAATTTAGTAGGACTCTGAGACTTTGATGGAGTTCTAGTGGCTTTGTTGAACTTCATGGCAGAACACTATTTTTACAAGGTATGAGACTCTGGCTGATCTCAGGGATTTAGATTGTTTTATAAACTGGCTTCATTAATTGGACTGCTTTTAAGGCAATTAAAGGATAAATGAACGATAGATAGACAAATGAGGATATTCAGGTCAATTGATAGTAAGTGTGGCAGTAGTTGTGTTATGTTGCAGTCCTAAGGAGAGAATAAAAATAAGCTAAATTTTATGCTTTTTGACTCTTTGGAAAAATTGAAAACTAGAGCAACAGTTCAACTATAGGATGAATGTTTCTCTGTGTGTACATGTGTAGTATGGGTACAGGTGTAGGTCATAAAAGCAAAAAAGGTAACATGAAAAGAGAAAAAGAAATTTTATGAGGAGAGTAGTCATAGCATATATGTGACCTGAGGGAGTAGGGGTCCTTCAGGGTGGCCGGGCAAAGCAGAGAAGAGTGAAAGGGGATGATCAATAAGAGTCAATATATGAGAACACTGTAATAAAGCACATTGAATATAAATTAAGAATAAACAAATGCATAAAAATATTCTCAATATAGATTATAGAATGTAGAATATGTGAAGAAGGGCATGTGAGGGAGGGAACAAAGGAAGCTGAGTGAGGGCTGAATATGATCAGTACATTTATGCATTTCTGAAAGTTCCCTAATAAAACTGATTATTTTGAAGGAATAACACACTAATAAGACAGTTTAAAAGCCAATCCGACAAAGTTTAAGTGGTAAAATTTGAGTGGCAATTTATAAATAGTTGCCAGGAGTCAATGCAGGCTCTGTGTTGGGTAGAGTTGATGTGTCTGCTCCAAGGATGAGGAGACCCCTTGTTGTCAGTATGCTGCTTGCACAAGTGCACTGTGGCTTTGCAAGGTTGTTCTCAGTGGGAAGAAGTACTATCCAAAGTGGAGATGACCTCTTTCTACATTATTTTCAAGGGTGCTAGCCAGGCAAACATGGAGTTGAACATTTTAATTCCAGACCTTGAGAAACAGAGGTAAAGGTATTGCATCATGTTTGAGGTCAGCGTGATCTACAAAGCTATTTCCAGGTCATCGATATCTAAACCTAGTCTCAAAATTGTAAAAAAGTTTAAAAAGTATAAGTATCTATAGTTATCATATAGGAAAAAGGATTATATTGTAGTCATATCTGTTTGTATTTTTAGTTTTAAAAAGTTAAATTGAGTCTCATGCTATCTCGTAAGTGAAGAAATTGTAAACCTGAACCATCACTTTTACTGAATACTAAATCAGATGAGTGAGTCTCTGAATTACTTATGACTACAAAAAATAAGATTTTGTGTTTAGCATTTTGGGGATGTTAAAAGTATTGAGAATTCACTTACTCTGAAATGACAATGAGGAAACCTACATGGGTCTGAATTAAGCCCTCCAAATCTGCATGACAGTTGAATGGCATAGGCAGTTTGTGAGGCCTTTGGCAGTGAGACCAGAATTTATTCCTGGTGCATGAACTGGCTTCTTGGAGCTCATTCCCTACAGAGGAACAGCTTACTCAGCTTTGTACTGGGGTAAAGGGCTTGGTCCTACCTCATCTGGATATGCCAGATTGACTCACCCTTGAAGTCCTTCTCAAGGAATGGAAGGAGGGATGAGGTGGGAGGAAGCTGGAGGAGGGCTGGGAAAGGAGAGGGAGGGAAACAGTGGTGAGTATGCTAAAAAAATGAAATAAAAATGAATCTCTGTAACCTTAAAATAACAATCAAACAAACACAATTAAACTGCTCGTGTACTTAAAATGTTCTAAACAGCATAAAACATTGTTTTCTAAGACCTTGCAGTCTCAGTCAATGATAGTAACAAGAAAATGTTGTATTTCTTTCTTTTTTTCTTTACTTGATGTAGTTCTACAGTATATCTGGTATGTATGTGATATGATGTCTGCATTTTCCCATACAATGATGTGCACAAGACAAACATATAGACAATTTCATGTAAGCTAATACTTTAAAATAAGGCTACTTGTTATAAACTGATAAGCAAGAAAGTAACACACATATTGCACAAATTCTATTTGCTCTTATTAATTATCAGAAGACATAGAAACAAGCCACAGCCAGTTCTCATCTAGACATTCCTCACTGAAAATCATAATCCTGTCTTGCAAATCCTCAGCTGAAAAAGAACACAGGTGAAAATGATTCCTCCCTCCTCTTTCTCTGCTCATATATCTTCCAGGATCAACTTTCCCAGTCCTAGAATTAAAGGTATGTGCCATCACTGCCTGGCTAGGTTGGCATTGAAATCTCAGAGATCCAGAGGATATCTACCTCTCTGACCTTCATAGCTTGGCTCTGCAGGTGGTCTTCTGTCGTCTGATATTTCAGGCTTCTTTAAAATTAAATATATAAAATATTATCACATATCCCCTTTTCTTTAAAAATAAAAATGAAAGTTATAAGAAATGCAAGAAAGACAATATATAATAAGTTGATAACTATTACAATATATACAAGCAGAGGATGGGGAGATAGCTCAGTGCTTAAGAGCACTGACTTTTTTCCAAAGACCTGGGTTCAATTCTTAGCACCCCCATGGAAGCTCACAACTGCTTGTAACTGATGTTTCAGGGACTCAAACACACTCACCTAGTTATACATGTAGACAAAACACCAATGGACATAAAATACAAATAAATTATCTAAAAATATACACAAGTAATATTTACATCAATAATGTCCAGTTCATTATCAATTAATAAATTCAGAAAAATACTTCATTATATAACCTATTTTGGTGAGTCCAAAGGATTGTACCTTTTTTTAAATATACCTTGTATCACCAACAAAAATTTCCTAATCTTTGATGTTCTCAAACTTATATACTTTATGCCTCTGTGAGTTTTTTTTTCCTGAAAGTATAACTAGGAAAGCTATGCTATTTAGTCTCCCAATCCCTCAAAGACCAAAGAAGGAAATAATAACTAAGTAAACAGGAAGTGCAAGCAAGCAACTTCCAAAAAAGGTGAGAAATGACAGAAGCAGCTGGCTGCTTGAATAGTCACCTAAGTTTCCTCTGTAACACTGGGGTATGCATCTTCGGTCTACAGGCCTAGCATATTAAACAGACTTATCTGTGAAACAGAATATTTTTAAAGACCTTCCCACCTTGCCCTGGCAAGGTTAGACAGTACATTCTTATGTGTCCTGCTTGTTCATTTTGGATATCAAACTATCAGCAGTCTAGAAAAGAGTACTTTCTTGCCCAGTTGCTAATTTTGCCACAAAAAAGTTAATTCTATGTGGAGTTTCTTCGATGCTCTTTATATTCTCTGAAGTAGATTGGTGCTACCAGGAGTAGACATGTCTTATTATCATAAAAATAAAAAGAAACCATACTACTAAAATATCTGAAATGTCACATTCTGTAGATCTATGAAGTATTTGAAGAAGACCTGTATATCTAAAATATGTCTCTGTTTGACTTTGAAAACATACCTAATATAATTTTGATGGTAATGACTAGCTAATAGCTTATAATTATTTATGTCCTAATTAGTTGGTAATAATAATTTTCAAAGACTAGAATTTTGCATTACATTGTTAGATGGGGTGTATAGGTATAATTCCTTGAGCAATAGTAGAAATGTATGTATAGTAACAAAATTATTCACCTTTTGTATCAATATAAATTTGCACACAATATGCAAAATCTAATTCAGTGAAAAATTTTAAAACTGATAGTTGCTTTTTAAAAGTATATTCAAGAGCCTACTCTTTTATTCTATCATATCTATATCCATTTTTTCTCTTTTATAAGTAATAACCCTTAACTTAATCACCCTTGTTTATCTTTTAATCTAACCATTACCAATAACAATTTGTAAACATTAACCCTAAAAATTAACAAATATCCACAACACATAGGAAGACCAAAACCCACCCATCCCACATTTTAGGAATGTGAACATTTCTGCTGTCTCTGGGCAATGGCATCTATAGGGCATTCTGAAAAGAAAAATTTTGGGTAAATTTGTTAAGTTCTGTGATATTTAGCTATCATTTGTTGTTCAGTCTATGCATAGTGGAGAAGTACAGGGATTGTCTCAAGTCACGAATAGAGTTGTCTGTGAGGCTGGTTTATCTCAGCTAACAACCTCAAAATTGTCCTGGGAAGTTTACAGTCAAAAGCTGATCTGTGGTTGGTTTTTTCACTCTAGTGACATTGTCATAGTCCATGTGAAGTCACCTTGTGGAATCTCATCTTCCATTTGGAGACTTCAAAGGTCACAGGCATCATCATGGTTTGTTGCAGAAAGCTGATAGATATTCAAACCCAAAACAGTATACAGGAAGCAAGATAAAGCCCCCCCCCTTTTTTTTTTATAGAATTAGTACTTTATATGATCATTACTACCATGACAAAAGTATAAGAATATATATTAATTTTATAAATTATTATGTAAAATTTATATTAAAACATTATTAGACCAGTATCAATAGAATTGTCCTTTAATTTGTATTTTTATATCCTATATAAGGTGAATCTTCTGATATGATACATAGATTTTTCATTTTTCTTTAACATGCATGCTTGGGCTTAGAGGAGAGAACCATACTCGAAAGCCAGCATTAATTTATAATTGAATTAGGACCACAAATTTTCTTAAAGTAAAGACATATAGAAGTTAGGCAGTGATATTTTGTCCCGTAGAGTACATTGGTATCAAGAGGTCCAATTTTTCTTTTCTCGTAATTTTTTTCTGAATACCCTTTCCTTTTGCTTTATATGTCTAGATGCCCAAGGCCTTTTGACTTCTTAAAGATGAGTATTTCTGTTTTTCTGTAAAGACAAAACCAGAACCCTGCCCTGACTCTTGTTTGGAAAGTTCTCCTTACCACTTATAGAATTGTCACATCAGTGGATGAGACATCATTTCTCCTCATCAAGAGGTTTCTCTGTTCAATTTGAGTCTTTATTAATTTTTATGGTATCCATAGTTTCTCTTCTCCTGAAAAAAAAAGTGAAGCTCATTCCTCAATGTAGAACAATCTTGTATCCTGGCTTCCATTCTGAAGTGAACACATTTTTGAAACAGACTGACTTAGCTTAGTAGTGGGTTTTTTTTCCATATAGTCCAATGTCTTTCCACAGCTATTGTTCTTTTCTCATTAGTATTGAGAAAATTCAAAGTTAAGAAGTATTATTTAATCTGTCTCTGTGGGTCTTTGTTACACTTTTCTGTTTATTTATCATAACCTTTAGAGTTTGATTTTTTTTTAATGACTCCTTGTCCTGTAGGATTGTGTGGTGTACTTGTAATAAACTTTATATTACAATAATCAAAAAAAAACTGTTTCATTTTACTAGAGATATATGACGGAAAATTGTCAGTTTTAATTTGTACAGACATTACAATGATGGATATAACTTCTAGCAAATGTGTGACTACAGAATCAGAATTTTCAAAACTCAAAGCAGTTGCTTATTGAAATCCTGAAAATGTATCTATTGTATGATATACATATTTTAATTTTTCAAATCCTGTAAAATGAAACATATCCATCTGTCAAATTTTGTTTCTATGCATACCTTTAGGATTACTTCCTGCTGGAAATGGAGTTTGGTTATAGAAGGAACAGGTGGGACACCATTTTACAATTTCTTTGTCTTGTTGCCAAGTGATGGAGAAATCTTTTTTTAAACTCTTGCTGCTGATGTGAATTTTTAAATGAAACTCTGAAGCCTCTAGCATACTTACTATTAATAATTTTCAATTTTATCATTACTTTGTGCTAGAGGGCCTGGCAATCACGTGTTGTATTAGATGTGTCATATCATATATATATATATCATATATATCTCATATATGATACACATATCATATGTGTCATATCATATGTACATATATGATACATATATCATATATATCATATATATGATTTCGATTCCTGATTATTTCTTACAACAGAATAAATAATGAAGTTAATTCTGACACATCAGGAATGAAGTCAACAGTTTTAATGTGTAAATCATCTCTTTTTTCACACTGAGAGTCAGTGACTATGTTAAGAGCTTTCATAAAATCTATTAATACCATCGTAATAGCATATAATACAAAGTTATAAGGGCTTTGAGCCATTTTACTCACATTTTCTGATTTGTTCCCTGCATTTTCTGATTTTTTTGCATCAGTATAAAATGTAGCATCTCCAGAAATTAATGTTCCTTTTAAAATATGAGGAAGAATCACATTAGTTTCCTTTATAAATTAAATTCATTTTCTTTGGGGGATATTTGTTGTTAATTGTCCCCCCCCAAAACAAAATTATTACTGCAAGCTCATTGACAATGTTTACTTTCTGCCCATAATTGATCAATTCCATAATTAGATAAAGGCACATCAATTTCTTCTGGGTCCATTCTTGTCAATTGATGACGTCTTAATTTTTCTTTAAAAATCAAATCAGAAATCTTTTCTACATATGTCTTTAATTTCTTACTTGGTTTATGTGGTAGAAATATCCATTCCAACATAACATTTTCCTTTTGCATTAATATTTCTGTATGAGAATGCTTCAAGGATAAAATAACCATAATGCAAATAAGATCTGTATCTACATGATCCACAAATTCATCCCATAATTTATTTTCCACCAAAGCCAATTCTCTCTCAGCTTCAGATGATAATTCTATTGGACTGTTTAAGTACTTTTCACCATCTTACATATTGAACAATTATTTATTTCATGATTTTTTTTATTCCAGTAGTGGACTATAAATTGGAAATGTTTCCTAGAAATGATTTAGAGTTTGCCCTCTATCTCTCATAATCTGCACTTTTTGAGGCCTAATTTTTTGTAGTCCTATTTTATATCCTAAATAATTAATAGAATCTCACCTTTGCATTCTTTTTCAGGAGCATTTTGTAATCACCCAAGTGATTTTTTTCACTTCTTCATACATTTTTAAAAGTATCTATATTTGAGTCTGAAATAATGATAGATTGCAGAAATTACTTATGTATCCTTTCTAACAGATATCTTATAAAATATTGGCAGAGAGTAAAACTATTTAACATTCCTTGTGAGAGAAACTTACATTGATATATTTTTACAGGCCAAGAATTATTATAAGTGAGCACTATAAAGGCGAATTTTTTCTTGTCCTGTTCTTATTGAGATATAGTGAAGAAATGGTCCTTTACATCAATAGACCATTCTTTAGGTAATAGAAAAAGCAAAGGAAATCCAGATTGTAGAGAACCCATTGGTTGTATCACCTTGTTAATTGCTCTGAGATCTGTTATTATTTTCCATTCTCAGATTTCTTTTTGATAATAAATATAAGAGAATTTCAAGGGCTGCTTGATCCTTCAAAATGCTGAATATTTAACTGCTCTTGTATTAGTTGTTCTAAGGAGTGCAATTTCTCTTTTGTTATACAGGCTGTTGCTGAACTTATATAGGCTTATCTGTTAACCATTTTAAAGTTATGGCTGTTGGTACGTTCAAATGATTGACAAACATTCTGCCTTATTTTTTTTGCAACTTAAATGGCCAATGGACTGTTTTTCATAATACCATTTAATATTTTCTCCAGATACATATGTTAGTTTATGGTTCATGTCTGAGGGTGGAGGAAAGTTAATCTGAATATTCCGTTGTTGCAATAAAACACCTCTCTATAAATTCATGGCAATGTTAGCCATGTATGGCTCTAATTTTCCCCTCTGTCATTACATCCCTGTACATTCTAGCCATCTCATACTTTGTTTTACCTGAGATAGCATTTTAGTCCACCAAAGCCAAAACTTTACCTCCTGAGGACACTAATTTAGATGACAAGATTTTGGTGAAATTATTGTTACATCTACACCTCTGTCTACAAGACCTTCCACAACAATGCTACTTATTTGTACTTTTAAATTTTGGTCTTTGTTCATATATAGAAGTTTGCCAAATATTTGCCTTATGTTTTTTCCCAAAATTTTTTTGTTTTTAATAGATATTATATAGTTCAGAACAGTATGACTTTGTAGAATAGGCTTTAGTTTTTTTTTTAAATTACTCTGGGAAGTTGTTTCCTCCACAAAGACAATATAAGACTGAACTGGATTTGATACAGAGGCCAGTAAAGTCCACTCAGAGTATGTCTCAAAAACAAAACAAAACAAAACAAAACAAAAAAAACCCACACAAGTTACCTTGTCTGTCCTTTGTTGACTTATATTTGTCTGCATACTCCATTATGGAAGAATGTTCTGTTGTGGGTTACTCTTACCTCAAACCTTGTTTATTGGAAATAGCCATTTACAGTTAATTTTTAGTTGATTTTATTTCCTACAGTTGTAACAATTGATTGATGTTTTGATTTTTCTTATAATTTCTCCTAACAGAAGTATCATGCTAGTTATGAGATTCCATATTAATTGTATCCCAGATCCAATTTTACAAGAATATTTATCTTACCTTTAATGGCATTATTATCCTTTTGCATTGTGAGATAGCATTTTCAAAAGCCAGAAATTCAATTATTATTTTCCTTTTTTCTAAATCTGATACCATTCTATTTAATGCTGAAGTCAAGTCAATCTTCATAAGAAATCTGTAAAGTCTTTTAAATTTGTTTTGTTTTTTTTGCCTTGGATGTCTTCTGTAAATGACTCTCTCTCTCTCTCTCTCTCTCTCTCTCTCTCTCTCTCTCTCTCTCTCTCTCTCTCTCTCTTACTTCTTCTAGGTTGCCATTCTGCCTAAAGCTAGGGTATGGTCATTATAATATAAATATTGCTTTTCTACATTAGCACAATCTCCCTCCCCGAGAAGTTGGTCTTGGGAGGTTTCAATACCTCTATCTCTACTGAACTGTACAATAGCTTTTGCTTCATGCTTCCACCAAGTCCTCCATTGTAACTGAGGGTCAGCATCTAAAATTGCTGTAACCATACCTGTCCAGTCTTTAATGGTAATTCTATTACAAGTAGAACATAAGTTTAACATTTGGTTTCCAAATTGATTAAATGCCATATGAGATTATTGCTTCCTTAAATCTCCTTAAATTTATGTATAGGAGTAACTTATAAGACACGGGAGTACCTTATAAGACAATGTTGAGATTGGTTCTCTTTTAAATTCCTCTATCTGGGTTTATGCATCTCTATGATCTGTTTTAATAAGGTTTCCTAATACATGTATCTTGGCACTCATGTCCACCAACTTGGCATTCATATAAATCAATTTTTATGGCCAAAACCAGAGTGATCAAACAAATAATATTTATAATAGACATTATATTCATCTCATCTACACTAATTATGCTTTCAGTTAATGTTCTATTTTTATACTATCTAGCATATTGTCAAACAGACCATTTTTTCCATTGTAACACTATTTCCCATTTTTAATTGGTATGAAAACTCTTTCTCTGTGTTAAACTAATTCCCCTTTTTAAAAATCCCAATTGACTCATGAAATCTGATGACAATGTCAGTTTGGATGACTATGAAGTAAGGCAGCTACCTAGTGTGGCAACAGCCCAAATAGCAGGTCTAGTGTGGGGGGAATACCCACAAGCCACTCAGAGAGAGAAGTTGCTGTCTGAAAAACTTACCCAGGTGATTGTGGAGAAGTAATCCATGTGGTGGGAACTGCTTAAAAGGCAGATTTGGCTGGAGGCTAACTCTGAAAGGTAAACCTAGCCTGCCATGTAGTATCTCTGGCCATGTGCATCTCTGGCTTGTGCCAGTGGCTTTTTGTAATTTTGCCCCAAAAGTTGGTTACCAAATACTGCATGAATTCTATTTAGTATTGTTAATAAACCTCGGAGCCAGATATTAGGAAAAAACTAAAATACCAGAGAGATAAAGAAGCAAGCTACAACCATTTCTCACCTAGCTAACTCCTCTTGCTAAACAGGGTAGGTTCTGCCTTCTAAGACCTCAGCTGAAAGATAACACGGGCAAACTGACCTTCTCCTTCCTTCTCTGCCCAGCTTTCTCATTTCTTGGTTCACATTTTCTAGTATTCGAATTAAAACTATGTGTCACCTATTGACCTAGAACTCATAGAGATCCAGAAGATCTCTGCCTCCTGATTGCTTGGGTCACTACTTCCTTACCTTCATGGCTTGTCTCTGTAGGTGTCGCTTTCCTCTGATATTTAAGTATATTTTTATTAAGTATATAATATATCACCACGTCCATAGGTTTTTAAAGCATATACAAATTTCCTTTATATTTCTAGAGGAAGAGCTGTTTTTTTTCTTTTGAATGTTGGACTGTTCTTTTAAATTAAAAATAACACTGCCATCTGTGTTTCAGCCTTTCAAAATGCTGACGGACTTCTGTGTGAATGTCTGGAATATATTTACTACATCATTTGTTCAGGCAACACTTAGGGAAGGAAGTAGTAAAAATCTATCTGAACAGAAGCTCCAGAAAAGCTGGGTTTGGGGCTGTCCCAAGGTTTTTATTTTTTGTCAGCTTGACGTTAGAGTCATCTAGGAAAAGGAACCTTAATTAAAAGAAAATGCTTCCATCAGATTGTTTATAGGAAAGTCTGTAAGGTTTTTTTTTTTTTTTTTTTTGGTTAATTGTTGATAAGAGAGGGCCAAGCTCACTGGAGACTAGGTTACCTCTTGTCCTTTGGTCTCAGATGATATAAGGAGGCCATTGGGAGCAAGAAAGCTAGCAATGCCATAGGGAGCAAGCCAGTAAACAGTTTCCTCTATGGCTTCTGCTCCTGTTTCTTGCCCCAGCTTTCTGCTGTGATGGAGTGTGAGTTGAAAGTTGTAAGATGAACTAACTATTTCATCCCAAGTGCTTTTGTTAGTGATGTTTTATCACAGTTATAGAAGAGTAACTAGGAATCCCAGCAAGAAGAAGCTGATGTGCTACAAATCGGACTTCATATGAAATTGAGAAAAACAAAAGAAAGCTAGCTGTTATAAGGAAATCACTTAATTATATAAGCTGTCACAGGGTCATTACAAACATGGCTACATGCAGAAATAGAGTGGGAAAGTTTATTGAATGGTTCCAAATGATTCTGAAGATCATAAGGACAAATTTTTATGTTTGTTCTCAGAATTTTCACAAAGTTGCATTATATGGGTCCAGGCCACAAAATAAGAATCCTGCCCATGCCTTTGAAATTCACCTTGGTGAAAAATCAATGTAACATTATTCTACTGAAGGAAAATGATTCCCTGTTAATCTATTAAAACTCTCATGTGTCAGTGCATCAAAATATTATTAAAACTACAAAACAAAAACAATGCAATAGAAGAAATAAAATAAAAATTAAAATAATCTTAATATAAGATTTTCTTATTTTTCATGTTCTTTATTTTATCAAAGGCCTCATGACTTTCCAGATTCAACGTAACAATTAGAGATACATCCATTAAATCCTTGAAAGCTATAATGTCTGTTACAAATGTCAAAACCAATGGTTTGCCACAAGTGTCTAGGTCCTTCTCATGGCATGTCAGCAGGCTGTGGTCCTAAGCTTGGTCAGTACAGGCTCCAGTCTGTCATTTAAGATTGGCTACAAACAATCTTATGGAAGCATTTTCTTTTAATTTGTGTTTCGTTCCCTAGATGTACCCGAGTCTTATGGCACCTTTCTTACTTTTCTGCTGTGCTTGCCATTGACTTGGTATAATATTGAGTGGGAAGGTGGTACGGAAATCTACCTGTCTTAATGACACTCTTATATGAATAAAATCCCACAGGTACCATTTAGGACAGCATCTTTGAGAGCAGCACTTTCTGGGGATGAGAGGTTTTCCTCTTCCAGTTTGCTGAGTAGTAGGTACTGAATTAGATGAGAAACTTCATGGTGTGTTCTAAAATGATTTCTTTCTTTTGCTTTGCTTTTCCTCCTCACATGATGAATTTAACATGATTATTGAACTTTGAACAGAACAAGCCTAACATGGTCAGTGACACTGCTCATAATTTATATAAATTACAAGGCGCTATTCAAGGTTGATCTTGTGTTAATAATGACATAGTGTCTTAGTTCTGCTTTTGTTTGGGTTCTTATTGGCTTTGCCCTCATTTGTGCTGTCAACAGGAAATGAGCTACAGTGCCTCTGTCTGTCTTATACTCTTTCCTCCTTCTCCTCCTTCCCCCCCCCTTCCTCTTTCCTGAATTTTTTTACATGAATTTTTCACTTTTAAAATGGAAAGATTTTTAAAAGATATCCATCTGGAAAATGTGCTTTATTTGCAGTGCTTTTTAAAGTATGATTTTTTTAAGTGAAATACACAATTTAGATTTTCTATTTTTGTGTACCTGTTTTAGGGATTTGGAATTATCAGGGACGTTTGTTAAATTTCTTGGTTAAGTTCCTTCCAATGTTATCCTTGTCTTTTTATGCCATTACAACCCAAGAATTTTATATTTTGATTGTTTATTTTTCATTTTTCCTCCTTGTTCTTTAGAAACAGCATTTTATTATCATTATTAGCTATATTAGATGACTGTATCTTACACTAACTTCTTATAGTAATATGCTTCTCATTAGTTTCTTTTAAAAAATTATTTTCTGTGTTTATGTGGTTTGGCTGCTTGTACGTAAGTGTACTGATTTCATACCTAAGTGTCTAGTGTCTGTGAAGGCCAGAAGAAGGCTCTGGAATCCCAGTAACTACAGTTAGGTATAGCTGTGAGCCACCATGTGAGTTCTGGAAACCCAGCCCAAGACTTTCTTTAAGAGTGGCCATTGTTCTTAATCACTAAGCCATTTCTTCAGCCTTTACGTTTTAATCACACAATTGGTTTTGTGTGTGTGTGTGTGTGTGTGTGTGTGTGTGTGTGTGTGTGGTGTTGTTATTGTTAGTCATTGTTATTTTCTTTTTTTTCAATCTTTGAATTTTCCCCAGGTTCAGTGTTAATCTGTTCTCTATTTTTTGATATGGTTAGTGATATCAGCTTGCAATTCTTATTTCCTACAACTCTACCTTTATTTCTAAGCATTAATCCAGCTGTATCACTCAGGGTTTGATGATACATTTAAGCTATCATTCAGTGAAAGTAATTTTTAATGCCTTACATATTGTTTACTAGTATAACATACAAACTTATGAACATCTTCTAGATAATTTTTTTCTTCATTTTATTATTATTATTATTATTATTATTATTATTATTATTTTAAAAATGTCTTTTTAATCCATGTATCCCCCTGCTCCCTCTCCTTTCCCTCCTCCCAATCCTTCCCAGTAATAGATTTTCTGCTCCAGTTTTTTCTTTGGTCAGAAAGCAATACTAAGCTATTTGTTGTTCTCAGCACTGAGGTCTGGTTTATGCACCTGACATTGACATGCAACTTACTACATAGTGCAAGATTTCTTGCTCTTATGATCCTGCTTAAGCCACAGCCTGCTGGGGCAGGCATATGTTACTGTGTCTGGCTAACACTGAATGTATTTTCTTTATGTTTAATTAATGTTTAAAAATCTCACATTAGTGATGGTAGAGCCCTGCTAACAAAGAATACTCTGCCTGGTATGGCTGTCTGATAAATATGAAGAAGATACAAGGCCATTCCCAAACACATGCTGAGAGAAGGTGAACCTCTATCAGAGTGCTGCTGAGGAATGGAGGATCTCTTTAAGACTGAAACGGAGAAAATATTATCAGGTGCAAAATCCACTGTTTATAAAAGTTACTCTATAGACAAATTGAGAGTGCTCTGACACCATAAGCAGAGCACATGGACTGTCAGGGTATTCAGAATAAAGACTAAACGTCAAAATAGTTAAAAATAATAACTGCATAAATGTGTTGAGGTAATATTGCAGGAAAAATAAAATTGAACATTAAATATTAAACATTTTGAGAAGAATGGAGAATGTGGGAGAGAATTTTATTACTATATTTGCCTGTTCTTTGTTTTTATCTTTATAATAATGTTAAATTACCATCATTAAAAATTATCATTATAGTAATATAATGCATATTATACAAATGATAATGAAAAGATATTTTCATAATCTATATATGATAGCAAAGAGGGCAAACCCTTTAATAGACAAATATAATAAGCAAAAATAAAAAAATTCCCAAATTTAATCACTTACGATGTAAAAAACTATAGAGCAGGAGGAGAAGAAAGAAAAGAAGTGCAAGAAATTTAGAAAACAAATTGCAAAGTGGCTGGACTAAGACCCTATCCATCCTGTGGATTATCTTGAATGTAATAAGTTAAACTGTCCAGCTAAAAGACAGAGTGATTGAATGAACTTAAGAAACAAGAGTCAGCTCTAGGCTGCTTACCGGAAACTCTTTATCTCGAAGGACACTCACAGGCTGAAAGCAATAGTTTGAAAAGATCTTTCATGTAAATTAAATCCAAATAAAAGCAGGAGTAACCAAAGTTTGTTAAATCAATGACTTCTAATTCAAAGCAGTGATAAGCAACAGAAAGGCTATTAGATGAAGATGGAGGGGTAAAATAAAAAATATTATCAAAGCCAAGTTATGTATAGAAAGTAAAACTTAAAGGGAAAGATAAAGCAGTAATAGTTAGAAATTTAAACAATTAAAATTCAAGAACACACACTTGTCAGACAGAAAGCTAACTAAATCATGCGGGCAAATCACACCGAAGACCAAATGTACCTAACAGACATCCACAGAACTTTCCATTGGTCAGCAGCAGAATACACACTCTCCTCATCAGCATGAGAAGGAACTTTCTCCAGAGCAGATTACATGGGAGGCAAGAAACCAGACTCAATTTTTTTTTTTTAAATGAAGACTGTCTGGTAGTGAAGTTAGTCTGTTACAGGGTTGTTGTGGGATTCAGGTGTCAGCTGATAAGGTCAAAAGACACTTATACAGGGCACCGGGCCCCTGAAGGGGGCGGGGAAAGCCCATTGAAAAGGGGCTTCTGGAACACGAGACGCCCTCTTCCTGGTTCCTGGATGATTGGGGATAGGATCGACTCCACCGTCTGTCCATCACTCGTTCACCGTTCCAGACTCCAGTCCCTGTTCAGGTCTACTGTAATCTGTTAACTGTATCGTGAGTTCTGATTTATATTTTAATAAATATCTATCTGGTACTGGTGCCTTCTAAGTAAACTCCGCCTACACAGGGTGACTGCCTTTCAACTCTTCTTATATATATGCATGTAAATACTTTAGAAAGGTTTTGCAAAATTAGGCTTCCATATTGCTTTTGTGAAAGGTCTCTCATGTTGTTCATTCATTTCTATACTCCCCAAGCTACTTTGTCCTTCTCTTCTAGCCGAAATTTAATTCCAAGTGTCTCATTATTCCCTCTTAAACCATTTATAACATTGTATTGTCTCTTCTTCCTTGAAAGACCTCTTGTCACATGATCCCTTAATAATTTTATGACATCATAGGTATTCAAAATGAAGCACAGAAATCTGAAGATTCGAAGCTAACAACCACAAATGAGAGGAAACCTATGACATTTGTCTTTCTGGTTCTGGGCTGCCTCGCACAGAGCGATTGTTCGCAGTTCCATCCATTTATTTGTGAATTTTATGGTTTTGTTTTTGATAATTACTGGGTAATATTCTATTGTATGAATATATAATGCTTTCATTATCCATTTATCAGTAGGTAGATAATGGATAACATGTAGACTGTTTCCATTTCCTGGCTATTTGAAATAAAGCAACCGTAACGGATGGTTATCTCTAGAACAATATATAGAATTCTTTGGATGTTGCTCAAGAGTGGTAGAGCTGCATTTATTTCTAGTGTTTGAGGAACTGCTTTCTATACTTATTGAACTAGTTCTTACTCCCACCAACAGTGAGTAAGTGTTCTCTTTTAATGTGACCTCTTTTTTTGCTTTGTTTTTAGCTTAGCTATTTTCACTGAGGTTAGATTAAATCTCCATGTAGTTTTAATTTAATGGCTTAGGTTGTTGAACATTTTTTAAAGATCATTTTCAATAGCTTTGTTTACTTTCAAGTCTCATTTTCATTGGATTGTTTGTTTTCTCAATGGTTAGTGTCTTGTTTTTGAACATTCTATATACTAACAACAGGCTGAAAAATATAAAGCCAATTCAAGAAATGGGAAATTCTTTTTAGCTATTGCCAGTGAGGTCTCATAGACTTTCAAATATTATATGCTACTCCCAATGCTATTGTTTATCATCCAAAACTTGTTGGTAAGACATGGTTGAGGATACTACTTATCTAAGGCTTAAGACTTGAGGAATCAAGCTGATTCTCATCTGGAAGCTTCATCCCTCCTGGCTGGCTTTTGAAGTGCTGGAAAGTACTGTGCAAGATACTGGAGTAGAAAAATAATCATTACTTTTACCCTTCTGTAAACCCTGCAAACTAATAATGAGTGGTCTCCAAAACACACCAACTGATGCAAAAATAGCATGGACATCATGTAGTAACACTAATTTAAGAATGGATTTAAGCCCCATCTCCAAAGGTGGAAACCTTACTTCACACCATTTTGAGGTAAACTATATGAGCCTAGATATGTCACAGGATAACTTATTGCTGTTCTGTTAAATGTAAAAAGCATTAAAGTGACTTCTTATAACTTATTTTTATAGATTAATGCATCTTTCAAGCCTCATCAGGGAAACTTATGTTGACAATGGATGATGTTTAACACAGAACCTCACCATTGGCCAAAGTGTTAAGAATAAGAGACTATGTAATGCTTAGCCCTAAATGAACAAATGGATCACACCTCTCTTTCCAAGTCTTTGGGATCAATGTGGAAGGCAGGAAAGACAGAGTATAGGAGGCAGAATTTGTAGATGACAAAAAAAAGTGTGTGCTCAGGACCCAACTGCACTTATGAAGATATGACATTTACAACAAGATCTATGTAACTGCTCAAACAATACCATATCCTCGCATGGGACTTCATGCCCATTTGTAGCTGAGAACCTGTTGGCATTGGTAGATGCCAGCAGAGGTAGAGTCAAAAGTACAGTCTTTAGGAAGTGGACCAAGTTCCAGTGGAATGCTGTGCCTCCAAGAATATATGAACAGCATGAATGGAACTTGATGGACATTGTTTTTACAAATGACATAAAATTAGTTGTGTAGATGTGTAGGGAAGGAGAATGGACCTGAGAGTAGTTAGAGTAAGGGACAGATTAATGTGGTAAAAAGACACTTTGAAATTCTCAAATAATTTAATGTAGTATATACTTATTTTGAATTGTACTATATATCTTTTCCAATAACAATGTATTAAAACTAGTAACTTCTAACAAGAAGGATTTGTAAGTGAACAAATACAAAAAATTCATTATCTTGGAAAAACAATCTAGAGAAAAAAAATCAGCCATCACAATTTGTTAAATTAAATATAAGTAATAACACGAGATGCTCAAACCTAAAACCTTCATCAAGAGTATAGCTAAGGAGAAAGTTTGAAACAATCCATCATAGAAAAGGTAGAAGTGTCTTGGAAATTTTAGTAATGTATGGATGGCAAGGGGACTGCAAAGCAGGAGCCAATCAAGCTCAAACCACTGCAAGGGCAGTCACCAAAGGTAGATACAGAAAAAATTAAAAATGACCAACAAATTAAAGAGCTAATTCTCTGAAAAAAGTTAAATTGACAAGCTGTAAGTAGCTAAGAAAATAGAGATAAGGCTTAAGTAGATTAAAGGTGTAAATAAATATATTATAATTGATGCCATAGAAATACAAGGATTATCAGAGAATATTCAGGACAGCTATGTGCCAGCATGCTACAACCCTGGCATGGCACAGGCCACAGAGGAGACACTCATACTACTCAGCTACATAGGCACAGCATTAAACACAATGCAAATGATTTCTCCTTATAAGTCAAAGCATATCTTGACAATTCAGAAGAAACACAAATTCCTGAACAGATAATTTTGTTTTCTATTTTTATTTATTTACCAAAAATGAACCATGAATAAATAGAAAAGAGTATGAGATAAGATCGCTAAATAATAAAAGGTATCCAATCAGGAAGCTTCACAGCTAAACTTTATAAAATATTGGAGGAATTCATTCATTAGTTTTTAGTTATCTCATTAGTGATGAAGGAAGAATTCTTCTGAGAAAGTTGTACAACAAGCACTATTGTGATGCTGAATATATTATTTGAAAAAAGAAGTTATATTCCAACATCTTGATGAACACAGATGAAGAAATCAACAAAACCTAAGGAAATTGTATCTATAGTGCATATCATAAGAGTTATTTTCAATAACAATGTGGAATTCATTGCAGGGATGCTAGGGTGATGAACATATACAAATAAAAGCATGAAACTTGTGTGAACAGAATGGGGAAGATGCGCACAATCATCTCACTGGGGAAAAGGTACTAAAGAAAATTCAATAACCCTTCAGCATAAAATGTTTAAATAAATGAGGTATACTGTGAACACAGCTCAGTGCAATAAAAATCCCATCTAGTGAAGAAAAGCAAGCACACTGAACAGGAAAAGGCTGCGAGCTTTTCTCTCGAATCCAGTACATGGCAGGGATACCCAGTTTCATAGCTTTTATTTTTCACAATACTGAAAGTTGTAGCAAAAATAAGCAGGTAAGACAGAGAAATCAAAGGTACCCTTATTGAAAAAGGAATCATGTTTTCACTACTTATGTCTGCCCTGATCATTATCTTAACATATAGAAAATCATAAAGGTGTTACCATAAATATGAGCAAAAATAAGTGAATTCAACAAAGTTACAAGTAGTAAGTTCAACACACAAGGATTAATAGCATTGCTGTGTAACCAAATCATTTGAAACAGAACCGGAGAAAGCAATCATGTATATAATAGACACACCTTATAAAGGTTATTTTTAATCATCATGTGGGATTTGTTGCAGGGACATAACAAAATTAAACAACTAGTAATACATCTAACCAACCAGGAGAAAAATATCATAGAAACTAAAAGCTATAAAATTAAAAAAAGATGACCAAAACTGCAGATGCTAATGGGCTAGAAGAACTGATAACACTTTCTGACTTTTTTTTTAAATCGAAAAGTATTATTCAACATACCAAGCATAATTCTCCTTCCCTCCCATCTTCCCACTCATGTCCCAGTTTTCCCCCACCCTACACTACCATCCATCCCTCAAAGAGGATAAGACTTCCTATAGGAAGCCAACAACGTCTGTGATATCAGGTAGGGCAGGACCCAGCCCTTTCCCCTGGATCAAGCCTGAGCAAGGTACCCCTCTATAGGGAATGGGCTCCAAAAAGCCAGTTCATGTACTAGGGCTAAGTTCTGGTCCTCCTGTCAGAGGTCTCACCAATGGCACAAGCCACACAATGTCATCCATATTCAGATTCCCCAGCTGTCAATCATGAGCTAGTGAGCTCCCAGTAGCTGTCTCTGTGGGTTTCCCCATCATGATCTTGACCACTTTGGTTTCATATAATCTCTCCTCCCTGTCTTTGAATGGACTACAGGACCTCGGCCCAGAGCTTAGCTATGGATCTCTGCATCTGCATCCATCAATTGCTGTTTGAAGGTTCTATGATAACAATTAGGATGGTCATTGGTTTGATTACACAGGAAGGCCAAAACTGACATTTAATTGGCTCAGTGATCAATGCAATCCCTAACAAAAATCTTAATGTTGTGCTTCACAGAACAAGAAAAGAAGCACCAAAAAATGTCATCAAATTGCAAACAATAAAAACAACAACAACAAAAAACCCTCCAAATAGGCAGAGTAGCCTGAGGAAACTCCCTGGCAGTACACCAGAGGAATAGAATAGCTGAGAAGTAAACTCATTAACCAGCAGCTGCATCATTTTTGAAAAGGTACTAGAAACAGACAAGGAAAAATGGGATGTTTTTATTTAGTGGTGCTGGGAAACTTCCATATCATGTGTATATGAACAAAAATGGACTATTGCCTCTTAGAAGTTAGAAAAATTAATTCAAAATTCATTATGGAACTAATTGTAAGACTTAAAGACTTCAAAACAGCTAGGAGAAAAACGGAGAAATACCTTAGGATGTTGGATGGAGGAAGGGTTATGTTTTTTGTAGATAATTCCAAAATTATAAGAATGCAAAAACAAAATATACTGTAGTATTACATCAAAAGTCAAATCCCTACACGGTGAAGAGAACAGTCAGTAAATTAAAAAAAAAAAAAAAAAACTACCGAATAGGTAAAATTCCTGAAAGCTACACCAACCAGGGTTAGCATCTAAGATATATAAAGAAATCTCTGATTAAAATATAATCATATAACACAATTATGTAATGCAGACAAGTAATAAAACGTGTGTGTTTGTATTGCCATGGTATCCACTAAAATTTTAAATGGTGGAGAATTAGATATGATGGTCATACCTCTAATAGAGGCATGTTGATGACTGAGGAAGTAGAATCACTAGTTATAAGCCTGTCTGAAATGTATAATAAAATTTTGTCTTGTGAATAACAAAACTCAGTGCCTAAGAGGCAGCTCAGTTGATAGAGTGCTTGACTTGATACACAAAGCCCTGGGTTTGACCCAGCAACATATAGTGCAGGTATGGTTTTAGCTCTAAAACCAGATTTGGGAAGTGGAGGAAGGATGATCAGAAATTTTAGGTCACTCTTAGCTACAGTGAAGGCAAGGCCAACCTAAGATACATAAGACACAATCTCAAAACCACCACAACAAAAACAAACACAAAAAACAATACCCCCCCAAACAAAAACAAGCATAATTTCCAACATCTATAGAAATCTTAGGATACAATGGCTCATCATCTGTACAGCATTGCACAGTTAACTATAGTTTAACATTATCAGTCATAGTACTGCCAGTGTTTAACTTTGGAAGCATTATTTTGACTGCATGTGTGCAGCAGGCATGTTCCACAGCTTTTCAGCCTTGATTGGGCGTTACGTGCCTCCTGCCAGAAGAATTCACCTTGAGCTTTTCAGAAGTCTCTGAGAAAGACACAGCAAGTGGTGAATTATTTAGGGGTCCTTTCTCAACATTATTGTTCTACCATTACTTTCAAAGAATATTCTCACTACACTCGATTTTCTATTTTGTGTATTTTTCTTCTCGCACCTTAAATACACCATTTTTATTTCCTGGTTTCCATCATTTTTTGTTGGAGGGCTTGATCTTACATTTTCTAGTTTTATTTTTTTCCTGTTTAATGTGGTAGCTGTGGTTTGCATTGGCTGATTAGTTTTTGTTTTGTATTTAGCTTTCAGCCCTTTGGCTCGGTTTTGCCTAGATAGGATTTTATTTGTGGTTTTCTTTTCTGTAATTTATCAAGATACCTAAAAATCCAGTGGTGGATGGTTTCTCTTCAGTTTTGAAACAGGTTGGCCAGCGTCATTTTCTCTCTTGGTCTGACACTTTGACAAATGTTCCTGGATTTGAAGCTCCACCCACAGCTCCTTCCTTGCTCATTGTGGCTGACAGGCTACCTTTCCTGCATCCACAGCACCTCTCAGAAGCTTTTTTGCATGATGCCCTGTATTTCTTCATCTCTTTTTTCCAGAAATAATATATATATATTGGGTTGATTTTTTTCTTATTTGTTGTATTCTTGGTAGATACATTAATACATTTTATATTTTGTTTAGCATTTAACGAATATTATAAAGTTCAACTTTTTAAAATATTCAATTTAGTATTTTTATTTATGTAACATGAGACAAAACCATTGTCACTAGTCAATCTGAGAGCTGTTACATCTGCTTCAAAAAAAAAAAAAACAAAAAAAACCCCCAAAACCCAACAACTAATATTCATCCCTTCTGGACATTTCTTCTTCCAAATTCTTACACCACTAATATGATGTCCATATCTAAGCAGTTATTTAACAATTCTAGAGTTTTGATGCAAATAGAGCCACAATCTTTTATAATTAGCTTTCTTAATTTACTATAATGTTTTCCATATTTAAAAAATATCCATACTTTTAAAAGTATTAATACTTCATTACTGTTAATTGCCAAATAGTAGTCCAGATTATGACTATGGCATATTGTATCTCTATTTGGATCAATTACAGAGCAATCTGAGTTGTTTTATGGCATATATAAGTTAATATAATTAATTCTCTTCAGAACATTATTTCATATGTTTTTGCATGGATTGTCTTTCAATTAATAGAGTTGAAAGTCATACGGTAACTTTAGTTTTTTAACTGAGATGTTAACAGAGTGGCTGCAGCGGTGTGTGTGCTACCCTCAGCAGAGACTAGAGAGGGCCTTCTCACAGTCCCCTCAGTGCTTCCTTTTGCTTGACCTTGATTATGGCCCCTCTAGAGGATGTGAAGTAGTTCCTCTCTGTGGTTTTCATTTGCATTTCCCTGATGACTAAAGTTGTTAAGGTTTTCACGTGTTTATTAGTGACTTGTTTATCTTCTTTGCAGAAATGCCATTTCAAGTCCTTTGAATATTTTAATCAGGCTAGTTGTAACTTATTATCGTTTTCATGAATTCTTTCTGTGTTCTGGATATCAGCCCTTAATCAGATCTGTGATTCCCACATACTCTCTTTCAGTCTGTAGGTTACTTTTGCAATTTCTTGACAGTGTCCTTTGAAGCATAAATGGTTTTTAATGTTGAGGAAAACCAATTTATTTTTTAATTCCTTTGATTGCTTGTGCTTTAATGTTCTATCTAAGAAATAATTGCTCAAGCCAAATCCACCAACATTTAATATTATATTTCAAACTTGTAACTTTTTGTAAATATAATTGCGAAGGATTTTCTTTCAGAAATACTTTTCTGTCCAACCTGAGGTAATTCTTTTGCCCATGTGTTTCCATGTTATCATTAACAACTTTTCAAAAGGGACCCGTTTCCCCATGGGTGGTTTTAAAACCTTAGTTTAAAAAAAGGACTATAAATTCTCTGATCTTCTCTGAACTCTGGTTCTATCCTCTTAACATCACGTTAATCTTCTGAGTGTTTCTACAGTCTTCACTGTTGAAGATTTAGTGGCTTGAAATAAGAAGGGTGCTTTCTCCTAATATCCTTCATTTTCAAACATGTTCCATCTGTTGTAAAACACATGTGACTCCTATTCAACTCTCAACTTCCAGGAGGCCATGAGTCCAGATTAAAGTAACAATTTGGTGGAGACTGCATATCATCATCTTAGGGATTCCTGGCATAGCACCAAGTCATTTCATGAAATGTAGTTTATCTTTTGATTTATTTAGGTCTTCCACTTGTTTATGTGATATTGTATAAAAATCTAATAGAAATTTACAAAAAAATCCTGAATATTTTATTGTTTTGATTATATTATAAATAAAGCTTTCTTTAATTTTATTTTAAGAATAGCATTCAGATATACAAAATGTAATTAATATTTGCACATCAGTCTTGCCCCCTATATTTTTTCTAAATTATTTTATTTATAATGACCTTTCAGGAAATTCTATGTAGAAGATTATGTCATTCTTTTGAAGCTGGGTGCTCTCGAATTTGTTTTCTTGCTTAGTTGTCCTAGGAAGGACCTTCAGGACATGGCTGAATAGAAGTAGCAAGTGCAAATATCTTCTTCTGCTTTGCATAAAAGAAATTAATTTCATCCTTTCACCATAGCATGGTTATAGTTGCAGGATTTTTCAGATATATCCACTGGATTTCTAGATTCTACAAGATACTTACAAAGAGGTGTTTGACTCATTAGATGACTACTCTGGCATGGAACTGCAGAACTTTCAATCGGTGGTCTGTCTTGTTAATTTGGAGAGGTCTCATATAGAGCTGTATTAACTACTTTTTGATTGTTGAGGTAAGTACCATAACCAAGTCAGTTTACAGAAGGAGTTTATTTGGGCTTATGGTTTCAGAGGGCTTAGGGACCATTATGACCGGGACTCCTGACAGCACTCAGCAGACATGGTAACAGGAACAGCTGAGAACTTACTTCTTGAACCTCAAGTAGAAGGCAGAAAGTATAAGCTGAGAATGGCAAATGGCTTTTAAAGCCTCAAAGTCTCTTGCCTGTGATAAATTTGTCCAGCAAAGCCATATCTCCTAAACTTATCCAAACAGCAGTGCCAGCTGGGGAATCATGCATGCAAACATCTGAGCTTCTGGGGGATATTATCATCCAAACTACCACAGAAGCCCAGAGTGATGTCTCAAATGTCATTTTCCTACGTTGGTACCTGCCCGCTGCTGAGTTCTGGGATTACATACATGAGATACTTGCCAGCTGCTCAGCTTTATAGTACCTACTGATACCCTTCTACCAGCATGAATTCAGAATCCCCTGCTTACATCACTTGTCACATTTTCCCAGCTTATATAACCCCTCTGTAGCTGCTTTCAAGATTTCCAGTTATGAATCTAAAGCATTGGTTATAAAGAGTTTAGGTTTGGGTCACTTTGCATTTCCTATACTTGAAAATCACTGTTCTCCAGCCCACAGAATCAACTAAGGTGGTCTCATAGGAGATCATAGAGACAGAAGTGATAATCCCAGATCCTGTATGGGCCTGAGCTGGGTTCTATCATATAATTATGATTATGTAGCTGAGTGTTTTTGTGGTCTCAACAGTGGAGGTGACTCTGAGTCCTTGGCTGGGTTGCCTCAACCAGACTTGATTTGTTGGCATGTGCCTAGTCTTATTGTTATTGGCCTGTATGGTAGCTAGCCCTGGGAAGACTGTTTTTTTGGGTTTTTTTGTTTTTTTTTTTGAATAAAAATGAAGGGGTGGATATTGGGAAAAAAGGAAGTAAATAAAGGGAGACTAAGAGAAGGAATTGAGGGAACACACTATAGTGAAAATGTATGAGGGAAGAATGAAATAAAATAAAAAAAATTATAAAATTTTTGGTGATTTTAAAAAGAAAACCACATGTTCCTTGAAGGTGTAAAGTAATATTTTCTTTGAATTCTAAATATTTTAAGTGATTATTTTCAAATCTTTTTTATTCTATTTTCATTCTGGGAATTCATGCTATATAAACAGAATTCTTGTGCTTTTTGATGGACTGTGGCCTCTGGGGCTCAGTTTCTTCGTTGTTCTTAATTTTATTTCATTTTGTTTCCTCGAGTGATAAACACTTAATTTATCTTCCAAAGACTGTAGTTTTTCTCTTACCTGTTAGAATATGACGAGTCCCTCTAGGGAACTAATTCTCTGTGATGGTCTACTTCAGCTCCAGCATTTCTGGCTGTTTCTGCTATAATCTCCACTTTGAAATCTCTTTTATTTGATGAAACACAATTATCAGATGCTTCTTTCACGTTTATTTTATATCGTGTTTCTTAGAGTGGTAGTCAGCCAGCGCTTGTGCTAAGGCAGATTTTATATATATCTTGTCTTCTTTAGTCCAAAAGATTCAGCATTTTTCATTAAATAATTGCCCCTAGGTTTATTAGAAACTTTCATTAATATTTAGACTTTTGAAAAGCTTATTCTGATTTTTTCCAAATGTGACTGCTCCTTTATATTTGTATTCCCCAACTTTCTCATTTCCACTCATAACACTTGTGCTGAGTTCTTCCTGCTCAGTTTTCTTGCAAACTAGAAAAATGCTAGAGTCTGCAAACTGCTTCTTCCACTGGTTTTTTTAATCACTTTTGAATGTTATTCTTATTTGACATATAATATTATTTTCTACTCAGTTGGGAAAAATAAATAATCCGTTGTTTAAAACAAAGTATATCTTGGCACCAGCATATATAGAGCTTAATTACCAATCTCCAAATTCAGAGAATTAAAATGGAAATAATCCTGTACGATCATATTTCATAAGAAATTTCATTATATGAAAATTGTTAGTGTTGGAAAACATTCTTATTACATATCTATTTAAATATATTCCCAGTAATTTATTGCAAATTTGTCTTTATTTATTTAATATTTGATTATGAACTTTTTCTGTAGAAAGCTCCCCAATACTCAGGAGAGCCACTGACAATAATTCAAAGGATATTTGCTAGTCTGTAACCTGAGATTCAGCCATGTGTAGATTGAAACATAGAAGGAAACATATGCCTGGACTGGTATATGTACATTTTTAGGATTATAATGTTTTCTGAAATAAAAATAAAAACAATTTACAGGGCGTTTACTTTCTTGTGGTTGTTGTAGACATAACTTAAAAGCCATGGGAGATTAAGTGCCGGTTCCATGCAGACACTGAGCCATTTGTATAAGGGACATTAGCATCTGTGGATTTTGTGCATTGTATGGGGTGTGAGGAGCTAACACCCATTATACACAGATACCAAGATTTGGATGCAGTTTCTAAATTTGAATGCACCAAATTTCAGCTCTAAATTTTTAAATTAACACAAGATTCTCTTGATAAACCTTTAAAATATTTCTTAATAAAGTAAATATAATAAATTTACTTTATCTTAACAATTTCATGCCATGTAGTTAGAATATTTGTTAATAATTACATTAGTAAAATCAAATTAGTAAACTTCTCAGTGCTTATAACCTACCTTTTTAAAAATGCATTTGTTTTTCTCTGTTCTTTTAACAAAATGCTATTGTCTTCACTTTGTATTGTTAGTGTGAGTTGTTGATGTAAATGTAGATAAAAAACCCATTCTTTGCAAGAAATCCATAGAATATGAAGGAGCAAAATACATACTTTTTAAATAGATGCCACACATTGGGTCACCACATAAGTTGTTTTAGAAGAAAAGTTTTAGATTACATATGCTGTGCCAAATAAACAGTAATTCCTTGCTGAGATTATCCAATAGACCAAATTCAAATAATAAAGTATTAGAATTTTTCTATATTGAACTGTCACGAAAACAAAAGCTTGCTCTGAACCTGAGTTGTCATTTTTGAGAAACCATCACCTTTATTTCTTAGGTATTTTCTTGATTATAGCTTTGCACTTATTTGGGCTTCTGATTTTGCTTCAAAGTAGACAGAACTGATTATAATTTCTTCTTGGCCTATTGTCTTCTGACTCCTATTCTCCTTCCAAAGGTCTGAAATTCATCAAAGTCAAGATTTAATCACAGAGACTCAGGCCAGACATTCTGTGAAAATATGGTCCATTTGTTTCCTGGCCTTGCCAACAGATATTGGCTCAAGTTTCCAAGTGTCTCTGATGGGGAACACTTGGTTCATATTCATACCTCAGTCCCTATAAAATCTCTGAAGATCTCACTCTTTATATTGAGATGTGTAATATGTAGTCAATTAAATGCATTACCTTCTTGCTGTGTCTTTCAACTTATTATTAAAAGAAGATTAAAAACAAATTATTTTTTTCAATAACAGGAATAGTAGAATTTTTAAGATTCTCTTAAGCTTTAGAAGAAAATGGGATATTTAAAAGAAACATCTAACATTGATCTGTAGAGTGAAGAAACAGGACCACATACTGATCACAGGAGTTGGAATTCTTTATACAGTATACTTGAGGTGTTTACATTAATGCTTTAGAATAGACCTTGGATTGGGAATTACTTTCTCTTGCTTTGTTAATTTTTTTTTTTTTACTCATTTAAATTTGTACATAATTACTCTTTGGAAAAGGGAGATACACATGGTATTAAATCAAACAGCTAGTGATGGAAATGGAATCAGAATAAGGCAAAGAGATGGAGGAAGAGAGTATTGGGAGAGACAAACAGATTTGGAGGGCATTTTTGGGTGATATAGAAACCTAGTAGAATGGGAACTCCTGGGAATCTATGAGGGTGACCATAGTAAAGACTCCTAGTAATGGGGCTATACAGAGTCTGAACCAACCATCTTTTGTAACCAGGCAAGGCTTTCAGTGAAGGAATTGGGACACCAAGCCAGCCACATAGTCTTCTACCTACAATTTAGCACAGAAATTGTGGGAATGACTGGTTCAGCTTGAGACCCATATTGTGAGAGGGAGCTCACCCAAGACATTCATTGCCTGGAGGGCTAGGACCCAGAGGCTGAATAGCCCAGAGACTTAGGATAGAATCAGACAGAACTGGCAAAACAACTGAAGAAAAGAGAGAGAGAGGGAAAGGGGAAGGAAGGAAGGGAAGGAGGGAGGGAGGGAGGGAGGGAGGGAGGGAGGGAGGAAGGAAGGAAGGAAGGAAGGAAGGAAGGAAGGAAGGAAGGAAGGAAGGAAGGAAGGAAGGAAGGAAGGAAGGAAGGAAGGAAACCTCAATGAAATGATTCCTATGGATACTTTGCTATACTTCTAGTCTGGAGCCTAGCATAATCCTCATCAGAGAGACTCCATCCAGCAGTTGATGGGAGCAGATGAAGAGATCTACAGCCAACATTAGCTGCAACTCAGGGAATTCTGCAGAAGAGGGGAATAAGGATTAGAGCAGCCAGAGGGGTCAAGGACACCATGAAAAAATGGTTCACAGAATCAACGAATCACCGGGTTTACAGGGACTGAAGTGGAAATCACTGAGCTTGTATGGGTCAGATCTGGGACTTCTACAGACATGTTATGGTTGTGTAGCTTCGTGTTCTTGTGGGACACCTAACAGTGCAAGTGGGGGCTGTTTTTGTCTGTTTTGCTGGCTTTTGGGACCATTTCCCTTTTACTGGATTGTATAGTTAAGCCTTAAGATATGAAGTTATTTGCTTAGACTTACTGAAACTTGATATGCCATGCTTGGCTGATATCCCTTCTATGGTTGTTTTTCTGAAGGGAAAGGGAGGAGGAGTAGACCTTGGGGATAAGGGAAAAGGGGGAAGGGAAGGACTGGAGAGAGAGGAGGGAGCGAAAACAGGTTGGTATCTAATATATGAGAGAATAATAAATAAAACAAAACCTTTAAATAAAAAATAAAACCTTTTTCAATTTGTACCTGACTTCAACAAAGTAGTATTTACTACTAAAAGACAAAATCACTAAAAGTGGTTTGTGTCTCTCAACTATTTTCCAAACAATATTTTATACATATACAATTTACAATTGTAGTTTTGTGTGCCACTCCAGTCTAATAAAGAAAACCTTTCTTTCTTGGAAATCATTCCATGTCATTCCCCCCCAAATTTTTCTGGTTCTTTTAAAGCCAGTTTGTAGAGTGAAAATGGACATTCTCATTTTGTCTGTGTCCTATTAATAAGGGATTATATTATTGCTATATAGTACTGGTCTAAAGGATTGGGAAATATTAGTAACTTGGCCCTTTTTAACAGTATTTAAGGATATGCAAAATATTAAAACATTATTTGTCAACTTTACATGTGGGTTATGTTCCAAATTTAATATAGCCTGAGATATCAGAGGGATCTACCCATAGTCAGTCTAGGAGGATCAGACAGTGGTAACTCTCACCTTTAATCCCACCCAGCACAGGGAATATCCTGGGAGTGGTGACCTATTCCCTTAATCCAATCTGAGTTCGAGGTCATCTTAGTTTACAAAAGGAGTTCCAAGCTCCCAGGAAGGCAGTGGTGGTACCATGTCTTAACTGAGCAAAGAAGGTATTTAAGGGAGGCATAGAAAAACAGAGGAGGCAGAAGAAGGCAGCTGAGGAAGCTGGAAGACATCTGGGTGAGATCTGACTGTGGTGTTTACTCTCTGATATCTCAGACTGTTTTTTATTAAATTTGAAACATATCCCTACATTTACATCTGATACCTTCTAGTTTTTGTGTTTCACTTGAAACAGTGTTTGGTGCCAAGGCTAACACATCCCTTAGCATGAATCCTCCTGCCTCATTTTCATGAGTAACCTTCCAAATTTGAACTACACTTCAGAAGAACCTTCCACTTTAAATTCAAGCTATAATTTTCCTCTGAGTTATTGACATATGTTTTTTATAATTTATTTTATTTTTATTAAAAGTCATCTCCATCAATGTACCCCCATGCTTCCCCTCCAATCCTTTCCAGGAAACCCTCAGTCTCGCCACTCCCCATCTACCCATCCCCTCCCCCCAAAGTGTGAGAAATCCAAGGTGGGCCAGCCCAGTAAGGCATTTTTAAATAATTTTTCATTTATTCATTCACACATTATTCACATGTAAACACATGCTTCACTTGAAACTTAATTTGAGGAATATTATCATTATACAACACACTTTTCATACAGAGTTATTTAAATAATTCAACTTTCCCTTTCAATTTAGAGGTCTATCCTACTGCATAGAAGACATGTCAGTAATAGAATATATTTTTACACTGTTTTAACCCATTCCATTGTATCTTTATTTTTATCTAGACAAAAATCTTTTTAGCTTATTGCTTTATACTTATGTGTTTTACAATCTGAAATTTCTATTGATTTCTAAATTTTCTTCTTTTTTATATTTTTGTTTGTTTAAATTTTCATATGACTTTGGACAAGCTTTAGATATTTTTAATGATGCTAAATTAAGTATTATTGAAAAATTTTACATATTGAGAATCTTACTCTTTTTTTTCTGTCTATTTAAAAGTAACTTTAATGAACTTCATGTGCCCTTATTTTGATGATGAATACATTTTGTTTTATCCACATGAGTTTACTTTACATCATACTTCTTAGAATGGTTATTTTTGAAGAAACAATTTTTGAGTTGGAAATCAACATTTGTTATCTCTCTAAAACTATTGCTGTTTGGTATGTGAATGTTAGGAATGTCTGTGTATCAAGAGTTATCCAATTCTTGAATAATTCTTCTACTTATTGATCTGGCAGTGGTAGCATTTTCCTTATGACATAAAATACTATTGTCTTAAAGTAGTGGTGATTTCATTTTTAACTCCAATAACAAAGCTCCTAAGAAAAGTGCTAAACAATAGCAGTAACAGGATAGTAATGGATCATTTAACACATTGCCCTGCATCATGGAAGCAACCTCATCTCCTAGGATCCTTAAATATCAAGCATAGTAAATACTACCATTGTTTACTTATTAATCCTTGAATATTAGATATATGACTTCAGTATTCTTTTCCTATGAATATAGTACACACGCACACACACACATACACACACACACACACACACATTTTCCTCTTAAAATACTAAAATATGGGGTCAGTGAGGTGACTCAGTGGTAAAGCCCTTGCTGCCAAGAATAATGATCTGACTTTGATTTCCAGGATGCACATGGTAGAAGAATTAATTCCTGTATGTTCTCCAGTCTCTTCATATATATTGAAATGTTAGTACACACAAACACACACACATACACACACACACACACACACACACAAGCACACATGCACGCAGGCACATATATACACAATAAGAGAATAAGTAAGTATATTTATTAATTAATGTAATAAACATTTAATTAAAATAAAATGACAGAATTCTTAAAAAATACATTTTCCCCATCTGTTCGTATCCAGAAAATAGGCCCCTTTGGTTTTGTCAGGCTCATTTTACCAAGCTATGATGTATGTTGTTAATATTTTAGACACAATATGTCATTAGTCGTGTGACTAAAACCATTGTTTACAGCAGTAATTCTTGATATTGTTCATTCTAAATAGCTCACCCCACTTCACACAAGGTCCAGTACTTTTGTGTGTGTGTGTGCCTTTGAAAAATTGAATAGCTTTAACTTTTATGGTTAACCATGGATACCTCAAACTTAAGCTGCTGCAGAATGCTGCCTTTTCGGTGTGAGACATTGATTGCTTTTTCTCCTCTCTTGTGGTCTCTTGTGACTTTTTAATCTTTTACAATAAATTTTGGTGAATAGAATAGTGGTGGTTGAATCCTCTGAATTATTCTGTCAAGTGTTTAAGAATAAAATATTAGTAATAAGCCAATCAGGAATTAGAGATTTGCAGGACTTTAACATGGTTCTGCCAATTGTATCATGTGTGTCTTTTGCTGCTTTGAGTCCCTGTTACCTGTCATAGAATGGAGTGAGTCAGTGACAGCCTTCTGATAACTGACTTTGGCTGTGTGATGACATACTTAGACTTCTGCCATCCTCACTCTCACATTGCTGGCCCTGTTCTACCTGATATCTATGTCTGTTCGGTTTTATTTTAAAGTTAACCCTACAAGACTGGGGCTGTGTAGCATTTAGTTTTTGGCTTTAATAAAAATTGGTCTACATCTCATCTAAAGGTCACAACTGTTCTTTTAAATTATTTATTTGTATTTACTGGCTTTTTTCACAAATTCTGATATTTTATTGTTCTAATTTTTCTAAAGATCATTACTTAGAGAATTGCATTTATGTATAAACTATTAATGAATTTTTTAATTACATGAATATAAGCAGTTGTTGACAAGGTATCCATGTTTGAGTTATACAACCTTTCTGACTTGGTAGGAAAATCATTTACCTATTTCACTTATCATTATTTAAAGCAGTTTTTAAACTGAAATATATTTTGATCAGAGGCTTAATATTATAGTAACTGCTGGGCCAGTAGTTTAAGCACATTATTACCTAGCTCTTACACATAAATAAACCTATAATTCTTATCTGTGTTTACCCATAATCAACATAATCAAGCATAATAACTCTATTCAGTTCATCATTCTTATCTTACTTCCTCTGAATTTCACTTATGTCAGCCGCTCTGTCTTTCCTCTTCCCAGATTCTCTTGTCTGGCTGCCCCACCTCTATTTTCTGCATAGCTACTGGCCAATCAGCATTTTATTAAACCAGTACTAGTAACAAATCTTAACAGTGCACAAGAGCATTATCCGACATATACCAAGTATCATTCCACTGAAGAAAACTGATTTCTATCTCCCAGAGGTATAGGAGGAAGCTTCTCTGATGATGGTTGAACAAGGTACTGATCTATGAGTATATCAGAATAGCATTTGCAGACATTTATCACTACATTGTTTAATAGACCAGTAGTATTTGGTTTTAATATATATTCCTAGGTTATCCTGCCTGAGGTTCTTGGTTACTCAAGCAGTTTCAGATATGCCTTTTATCTTGTGCAGTGAGCTTTAAGTCACATCCATTATTAGCTGGTTATTCCCACAAGCTTTGTGCTACCCTTGCTCTAGAATATCTTAGAGTTAGTTCACTATTGTAGATAAAATGTTTGTGCCTATCTTGGTATTTTTGTTTCTCTTTTGGTGGTGTACAGAATACCTTCCTGTAACAAAGATAATGTAATACAGAAAAAAGGCTTTATGTAGGCACCAGCACAATTCTCCGTATACAATCCATTGTGTAGGTGTTGTCTTCAGCAATGGAGGCTTGCTGTCAGTTTGTGGAAAGCAATCTATAGTTTGGGTACAGCCTGGGTTTGGGGGGATTCTTCTAGGGCTCCTTTGGTCAACAACTCAATTGGATGTTACCCAAACCCTAGAAGTTTCCTTTAGTGACAAGAGATGAATGGTTGCATCTCAGTCTCCCCATTTGGCCATTTTTTAGGTGGCTATAGTGGAATCAGATATTATCACTTTGACCAAGAGGCATGGCCTGCTGACCACAGTAGATCTGGGAATCACTTATGGCTTCAGGGCACCAGTATTGGGGGCATGGCCAAAGGGCAAGTTTAAGATTCGAGTGTATGTACACAGAAAACCTTCCCTCTCAAGCCTTTAGATAAAAAACCTGATGTGCTAAGTAAAGCCAAATTAAACTAGTCCAACTTTTCCAGAAATTGCATGCCTACTTAATTCTTCTCATATCAGTGGGTGTTATCCTTTAAAACCCTTAATACATAATCTTTTTTTATCAGTTACCCATAATTATTATAATAGAATACATTCATATATGTATTTATTTTAGGGGGTTTCTACTGTGTTAGATTTCCATAGTATCCTCAAGTGACCCTTAAGTTTACCGGTCTCTCCCATAGTCCCTACTACTATCTTCTTCCCATTACCAATTAATTCTTCCATTCCAGGCCTGCTCATCTACTTATAAATATATATTTAGTTTCCTTTTGCTAATGAGATCTATTTGTTTCTTTTATTTTATTTTTACTCTATACCTTTCTTCTGTGGTTTTATTGATTGTACTTGATTATTATTGATTTAACAGCTAATATACACATATAATTGAATGTATTTGTTCTGGATCTGGGATACCTCACTCAGTATAATTTCTTTTAGTCCATCCATTTGTCTACAAATGATGTCAGTTTTTAAAAAGCTGATTAATATTCCATTGTGTAAATGTATCACATTTTCTTTATCCATTCTTCTATGAAGAGACATATATTTTGATTCCAGTTTCTGTTTTTCATAAAGAGTTCAGTAATGAATATGGTTGATCAAGTGTCTTGTGGTAGAATAAAGTATTCTTTGGGTATTTTATTTGCCTGTTTTTCATTGACTAGTTTTTGATGTATTTATTTTGATATAGTATCTAACTGTTAACTACAGACATCATAAAAGTCATTCATTGGTTTACTTCAGACCGTTTATTTTAATTGTAACACATATTATTTCCAATTTCTCATTGCCCTTCTGTGCTTGTGCCTCAGCTTTTTGAATGTGGTCCCTCTGGCAGTAGATATGTAAATCCTATTGCTCTCTGGCTGAAGTCAGGTTCAGCCAATGGTGAATTTGGAAAAGAAATAAAAGTGTGTGTGTGTGTGTGTGTGTGTTTCTGTGTGTCTGTGTGTCTGTGTCTGTGTATACACCTGGATCATTTCCCAGGGGCTTTCTTGTCTCCCAGCTAGGGCTGGTACCTCTTCTTATTCTTCTAACTCCAAAGCAAGCCTACCTCCAATTTCCCTGCATTGATGATGTCCTCTCTTTTGATGAGTCTCTGACTGGTATGTTCATTTCAAGTAATGATACAATCAACACAATCGCCCTTCTTTCCACTGCAACAATAAAAGATTTTGCTTCTGATTGTTAAAACACCTGTGTCATACTGTTGCATGTGCTTGGGTCTCTACTATTTCAGCAATCAGTTTTAACTTTTAAAGTTATTTTTTAGTATTAACATGAAAGTTTCTTCAAATTTCCTCTGCCATTTGTTTTAGAACCTCTCCTTCATCACAATATCCATTATCAGTGGGTTCCTACAGCATCAGATAGACGCATGCACCCTATATCAATAAGGCAGTTGCATATCTGCCTTAGCTTGTCATCCCATTAAGTGAGCTCAGTGCTTATTGCCAGATGTTTGACTCCAGGCTTTTTTATCTTTCAGTTGACTAGCATTGTGCCTCTAGTAGATTTCTTAATCCCTGCTTAGATGAATTGCCAGATTAAAAATGCCTAGTTAAAATTTGAGCTTAAGATAAACAAGTAATTTTTAGCACACGTATCTCCTAAGTATTACACAGAGCTTTTTGACTTGCTGAATCTAGAATCCTATCTGGCATATGGCCTCAGCCCATGCTAGCTTTTATATGACCTGGAGTCTATGAAAATGATAAACATGTATTTTTATGACGTTGACTTAGATTTTTCTGAAATGGAGGCTATATTTTCAGCACAGTATTCAAATCTTCTTTTACTTTTCCAAGTATTTTTGTTTTTAAATTATTTTCTGAGTTTTTAAAAATCAAGATAGACTGAAATTCTTTAGTGTGTTTGATTGTTTGTTTGTTTGTATGCTTGGGTTTGTTTGGGTTTGGTTGAGGCTTTTGGCCACTCCTTACCAAGAATGAGTGGTGGAAAGTGTTACCCTTCCCTTTGAAACTCTGCTATTTCTCTCTCTATCCAAATAGAAATAGGGAAATGAGGCAATGAAATATTCCTTCCTCCCTTCCTCCCACATTCCCTTCCTCTTCCCCCTCCTCTCTTTCCTTCTTTCCTTCATCTATCTCTCTCTTTCTCTTTACTTCCCCCTATCTTATTTGTCTCTTTCTTCTATCTCTGTCTCTCCCTACTTTTTTCTTTGCTCTCTCTTCCCCGCTCCTCTCTCTCCTATATCCCCATTCTTTTCTCTCCCCTCTCCTCCCCCTCTTGAGACAGTATCTCATTATGTAGCCCAGTATGACCTTAAAAATCTCAATCCTCTTGCTGGGCCTCCTCTCTACTGGTGAATACTGCTAAGTGTGCCATTGATTCTTTTTTGATCAGAAGTGAGGATTTTTCATCGATGTCCTTGCTGCACAGTCAAAAAAAAAAAAATGTGTTGTTATTAAACTCCCCCATCCTGTTACTTGTGGGTGGTCTCAAGAAGGAGAGTTAGCAACATTGCAATAGTTGTCTTCCTCTGGGAATTTCCTGTAGTAGTGGGGTTTCTGGGTCCCGGGCGGCCAGAGGTCTGAGACCCACAGACTTGCCGCCTGAGACCTCTTAGCCGCCCAGCTGCCCGCCGCTCAGACCCCCAGAAATGACTCAGATACTTATATTAACTTGATGCTGTTTAGCCTATGGCTCAGGAACATTGCTATATTGCTCTTACATCTTAAATCAACCCATTTCTATTAATCTGTCTGCCACGTGGCCAGTGGCTCACCTGTGCTCCTACATGTTGCTCCTTGGGTGGCTTCAGCTTGATCTGCCTGACTCCACCCTGCTTCTCCCTATCTATTCTGATTCCTCCTCCTACTTTTTCTATGGTGCCTGTCATGGCCCAAAACAGCTCCCTTATTTAAAGATTGAGATTCACAGCATACAGAAAGGCATTCCCACATCAATTTCCCTTGTTTTTTAAAAGTTTTCCTGTTTCCATGTTTGATTTTATTTAATGGGATATCGAAAATGTTTAAATGAGCATAAAAATAATGCTGGATAATAATTAAGAAATAACAGTAAAGATAATGTGTTACATGCCTGTAACCCTGCACTTGAGCAACTGAGGCAGGAGGACCTCCAAGATGTACAGGGAATCCCTAGTTGTTCTAGATAGAATACAGGACAAGACTACTTCAAAGCAAAAGTAAAAGCAAGTAAGTAGGTAAACAAAATATAAAAATATTTTATATTTATCAACAAAGGACAAGAAAGAGTGAGTAGTCCAGTAGATGTGCACAGGCTCTGTTCTTTTCTTTTATAGATCTATTCTAACATATTTGAATTTGATCAATTTCCCTTGTTTTTTAAAAGTTTTCCTGTTTCCATGTTTGATTTTATTTAATGGGATATCGAAAATGTTTAAATGAGCATAAAAATAATGCTGGATAATAATTAAGAAATAACAGTAAAGATAATGTGTTACATGCCTGTAACCCTGCACTTGAGCAACTGAGGCAGGAGGACCTCCAAGATGTACAGGGAATCCCTAGTTGTTCTAGATAGAATACAGGACAAGACTACTTCAAAGCAAAAGTAAAAGCAAGTAAGTAGGTAAACAAAATATAAAAATATTTTATATTTATCAACAAAGGACAAGAAAGAGTGAGTAGTCCAGTAGATGTGCACAGGCTCTGTTCTTTTCTTTTATAGATCTATTCTAACATATTTGATGCATTGTCTGTGTTAAAATGATGCTGTTGGACACATTGTTATCTGATTTCAATTTTTCTATTCTTTATACTACCAAGAACCATCCATGACAGGGATTCTGTGGACCCTTCTCTTTCCTTCATGCTTTAAATATCCTCTTGTTCTTGTACAGTTTACTTAGTCTTAGATATTTCAGTGATTTCCTGTTCTCGACAGTGTGATGTGCTTTCTCCTGTAGCAAAGAAGTCCTGCATCCAGGTGAAGGATCAAGGTCATGGTGTCTTTAGATTTAAGATCTAACCGTATTTTTTAAAATTTTATTGATTCTCTATGGGTTTCAAATCACACGTTCCCATCTTTTGTCTCTTTCCCTCTGTCCTTACAACCTTCCCCCAAATCAAAGCCAAATGCAAAAGAAAAAAAAAAGCCAAACAAAGCAAAGCAACAACAAAGTAAAACTCCAAATAAACAAACAAACACAAAGAAGAATCTTATTGTGGATGCTGTAGCGTGGCCTGTTGAGTCACAGTTTACCCTTCAGTCCATTCTTCTTTACTTGCAAGTATTCATTGCCATGAGTCATTGGTCTGACTCAAGGCCCCTGGCTTCTGCTACACCACCTACAATGGGATTTCATTGGGGCGCCTCTTGGATATCCTGTTGTTCTGTCTTGGGAAGATTCTGCTGTTTGGGATCTGTAGGTTCTTCCTCTTTAGTTTATAGATTCTGTGAATGTTTGGGTGAGTCAACTCATAGCTCTACTTCTGGGCTTGGGTGGTAGCTGAGTTGCTCAGGTGCGCTTACCAGCACTACCTTGGCTAGCTCACCTGATGCAGCTTATAACAAGAAGCAGGGCCAGTTCTCTTGCTCTTACTATTGATTATCCACACTCACACCACCAGCGCCAGCTTTTCTGCTTTAGCTCAGGTAAGGTGTAGAAACGTCTATCCTGATTGCTGTAAGGCAGATACAAAAAGGGGGCAAGGTCAGATCTCCAGCTCTTGGGATTGGCTCATCTGCTTCCTGACCACAAGATCAGCTCTAGTGTGCTGCCCAGGTGAGGTGCATACCTATAATGTGGTGGAGTCATCTTTTTTGAGTGTGGGGACAAGCTCTGTCCTGAGTAGTAGAACCAGCTCACTTCCTACAGCAAATGGGAGGGACAGTTATCCCCAGAGATAATTAAGGGTGTAGTAATGGGGTTTCTTTGGTCCCGGGTGGCCAGAGGCCCAGACCCTTCCGTGCGAGACCTCTTAGCCACCCGCTGCCTGCCGTTCAGGTCTCCAGAAATGACTCAGATGCTTATATTAACTTTATGCTGTTTGGCCCATGGCTCAGGCACATTGCTAGGCTAGCTCTTATATCTTAACTCAACCCATTTCTATTAATCTGTCTGCCACGTGGCCAGTGGCTCACCTGTGTTCCTTACATGTTGCTCCTTTGGGCTTCAGCTTGGTCTGCCTCTGACTCTGCCCTTCCTTTCCTACCTATTCTGATTCCTCCTCCTACTTCTTCTACGGTGCCTGTCATGGCCCAAAACAGCTCCTTTATTTAAAGATTAAGATTCACAGCATACAGAAAGGCATTGCCACATCAGAAGGGCAGTGCTGGCTCAGCACAGCATGGTTCCAATGAACCAGGTGCTAACCTAGGCCACAGACATCATCATAGTTGCAGCCTGACCACGGGGCCAGACATGGCCCTTGGCAACAGCTCTTGTTCAGACACAGACATCACCATGGATCTGATGAAATGGTAGGCCCCACCCAAATCAGTATGGCCCCAGTGGCAGCATGGCTCTCGGGCACCAACATGATCTCAGGTGGCTAACCAGAATCTGAGCTCCTATAGAGGGCTTGGAAGTAACAGTGCCAGTAAACATTAACCCAGACAACAGCTACTATAGAGCCATGGACACAGATTGCTCTGATAAGCATATTCCTGGTGGTAGCATGGTCTCAGATATTCTCATAGCAACAGGTTGCAGCCCAGACTGCATGTATCTGTGTGGTCTTTGGTGGCAAAATGGGCCACAGACATCAATATGGACCCTGACTCTGGCAGATGTTGTGAAACATCCTTTTGTTCACTGTGAAGATGAGTTATTCTCATTGGTTTAATAAAGGGCTAAATGACCAATAGCTAGGCAGGAAGAGATTAAACAGGACATGTGGCAGGATAAGAGCTCACTAGGATGAAGAAGAGCTGAGTCACCAAGAGACAAGGGGAGAGGCAAGATGAGCATGCCATGCTGAAGAAAGAACATAGATTTAAAAATATATATATATGGGTTAATTTAAGTTAAAAGAGCAAGTTAGTAACAAGCCAAGCCATCAGTTTATCATTTATATATTTGGAAGCTGGCTAGTGTGACAGAAAATTACACCTATAGGTAGAACCACAGATCCTGATATAGTTCTAGACAGTGTCCAGGCCTACATGTCTCCATTATCCCAAGTGGAAATGAAGGCCACTTGGATTGGCATGAAAGTCACAGCATCTGGCCCTCTGACACCAACATGGGCTTCAGTGGTCTCCTAGACTTCAATGGTCTCAGCAACTACTTGCATTAACTCAGGGCCTTACATTCAGACATTCCTTTTGGCTGCAGCCCTACTCAGGATGATGTCATGGCCCCAGTTTAAAGCACTGTCCACCCAAATTGGTTTTGCTTAGGTGGCTACATAGTCCTGGAACAGCAACATGGTCACCAGCTGTAGCCCAGACCCTGAGCTTATGCATTATCTCTGTCAGAAACATGGACTGGGGGCATTAACACAAACTTCAGACATGGCAGGACCACAGGTCTAAACATGGTCCATGGCAACAGCCAAGGCTAGTAGTCACCATGGCTCCAGGTGGCTGTGCAGGCCAATGAGATTGGCATGGCCTCCGGTGATGACAGAATGACTGACATCAACACAACCCCTCTTGGCTGCTCCAGGGGCTCAGACCAAGACCTGACCCTTGGTCATAGCCTAAGCCTATACATTACCCTGTATTCTCGTCACCAGAGGGCCATTCTCTTGGCACCAGAGGCACTAGGAAGCTGCTAGTTGATTGTGACCCCCAAGACCAAAAAATATGGAAAGGGTCCTCCACTGAGTCAGGCCCAATTAATAAGTATTTTTAAATTATTTTTGAAAGAGATATTTATTTGAACTGTCATTAATAATGAATGGTAATTCACTTTGTTCTACAAAGGATCAATCCAGAGACTCAACACCCCGGCTTTAGCCAATTAGTTTGGTGTTTTCCATTCATATTTGTCCTTAGCACAAGTTTAATTTGTCAATCATATTTTCTGTTTAGCCTTGATATGAGGGTTTATGCATAGTTTTATTGTAATATGAGACTGCATTTGATTGATACCCGTGAGAGGCCTGCTCATTTCTGAAGGGAAACAGATGAGTGGATGCAGGGGAGGGGTTAGGTGGGAAGGAGGGTGGGCAGAGGGAGGAGGGGAAACTGTGGTTAGAATGCATTATAAAAAAGCAGAATAAATAAATAAATAAATAAATATATCATTTTTAAAGTTTTATATATGATTCATACATTCTTCTTACAGTTCAATTATTTACTGTAATTAAATTTATGTAACATTTCTCCCAGTTTATTTTTTAAGTTTACATTCACTCTGGCTTATTTTGGCTGAAAGGTGTACTTGCTTTTCATATGGTAAACCTTTAGTAGTATTTTTTCAAGCTGTAATGTTTTAAAAGAAATCTCTTTCTATCTGAAGACCTTTAAGATATACTACAATGTTCTACAAACATCTGCACTGTCTCCTTTTCCATCATAATGTGAGTAGGGTATGTTCTGTTGTTTATTTGAAGAAACATTTTGTTCATTTCATCTCTTGTGGGACCACCAGCTTCCTTGTGGAAAAGCCAATAATTCCCAAAGAGTCACCATTAATTATTCTCTTCTTTATAAAACTATCTTAACTATGTGAGCCTGTGCTAGAATCTCTTATACTTCCTTGGTCAAACTGACTATTAGAACTTAGGGTAATACTGATTTAAAATCTACTATTTGGGCAAGGCTTACACCTTTTCATTTTAAAACACATATTACTATAATTAGCCTCTAATGTAAGGAAATTTAAGATTCTGTCTTTGCTTAGTTTAATACCACTGATGTTATATGTCTACTTTACAGCTAAATAGCAAAATTTGATACTTTATGATAATAACTGCATTTTTTGTTGAAATTGGCATATAATTCTTTCCATTGATCTCTTTCTCAAGAGCTTCCAAAAAGTTTTATAAATGCTTGCAATATATTTTATGTATCTTTATAATAATCATTTTGTTAAAATTTGAGTATTTTTAACAAACTGTGATGCCCTCTATATAAGATTTCAATTAAGAGTCAAAATATTACCACTAAGCATTTGATTCATATTCTCATCCATGGATTTAAATATCTTAATTTCCACAGAGTATTTAATTGCCATTTCAGAACCTGTTTTTACAGGATCTACATTATATATTTTCTTATGCTATGCTTCTCCTGTTCAGTAGACTGTGTGTCTTAGTAGTTCATATTACTTCATGTGCTTGAAAATTGTGTGCATTGTGTTACACTGTAAGAATTAGATAGACCTCATATATCATTTTGTATTTGTGAAACTTACATAGTCTAAAATTGGGCTCTTTTATGAAAGTTTTGCTGTGCAAAATCTAGTCTGTGGTTATTGGTAAACAATGCTACAAATTTATATCCGTATATATCTATTTGATATATAGGTGACATGACCAGTTTCAATGACATGTACTACGTCTTTCAAACAATTTGTTAAAGTGGTTGCCTGGCACTAGGGGAGGGGGAGAGCAAACTAAAACCACGAATGTGAAGTATCTGTATATTGACTGAATTTGCATCCACAGAATTCAATGTGATCTTAGTGGGTTTTTTTGTTTGTTAGTTTGGTTTATTTTCTGGATAGTGGAATAAACAGACCCGGAGATATAGCATGTCTCTCATTAATGTGTATTGTTCCCAAATCTAATTGAAGGAGGCAAATAATCAACTATGATCAAACACAGAATTGGTTTCAAGGAAGAGAGTGTGGTTTAAAAGTATGGTAAATGGTTTGGATAAATAAATTAGAAACTCCAAATGATCACTAAATCTGCTGAGACCAGCTAACCATAAATATAACAGGAGTGTCCCAGTGTATAGTGTAAAAGGAGGCAATATAAGGAACGAGATAGATTAAAGGATGATTTTCTACAGTTCTTCAAGATACAAGAACAAAAAAGAGAAATGAAAGACTGTGTCTTGACTGGAAAATGTTCGACATAGATAAAAGTTAATTCAGTGCATCCCAGGTTTTATTTTAAAATATTATCCTAAGGGAATAAGTAACAAGGGCCTCAAATCAGATGGCTAAGTCAGGGAGCAAAGATGTAAGTAAGCAATGGAGAAAGAGAACCATCAGTTAGTGCACAGAGAGGGCTGATGTCACGCAGAACCGGGAAGGCATGAGACGGGCCAATAGTGTGAACACAAGCAATGTTGGGGCTGAAATATGCTCAGGAATGAGGTTGTCTTCTGTGGTTGGTTTTGTAGTTTATATAAGTTGATAATGTCATCCATATCTAGCAAGAAATGGAGAGAATCTGAATATGTTTGAGAGAAAGGAAAGAGGGGAGGAGCCTAGAAAACACATTACTAAGGCAGATGAAAGATCAGTGTTTCAAAATGTGAGCTGCTGTCCAATGTTATAGGTATAAGAGGTGAACAAGAAATAAGACTGGAAAGACACAAATGGTTGTAGAAATGAAGAATGTGTGACTTAAGTTGCTAAGTAACCTGTGTGCATAAACTCACTCACTTTGACTTTGTAAATTACAAATAATTGCAGTAGACCAAAAAAAAAAAAAATCACTTTTCCTGGTTCAGAGGAGTGTGGATTTTGCAACATTAACACTTTCAATGTCTGAGATAAATGAAGGAATTGAAGAGATTTTACATTTTATTTGGGGGTCAGTGGTTGGCATGTATTTTTAGTTGCTTTCACTTTCTATTATGGATTTATGATAAATAAAACTTCTTAGCTCAGATTGGAAAGCAGTATTAATAGGGAACCAAAGTTGGCCTGACAAAACAAGAGAGAGCAACTATTATTAAAGATTAAATTCCTGTAGAGATCGGTGGAAATAGAGACACCTCCACACTCTGTTATCTAAACAGTTATGGACGCTGTGTCTTTGTTATACACACAGTGAAGCCAAGAGAGGAAGAATCAAGAATGAGAAGTAGAAATATTTGCAGTTTACTATTATTAGTATTAGAACAATTGTGGCGAGATGAACTTGGAAATGCTTCATATGTCCTCTAACTTGAATTAAATATGATGAGGGATGGCAAATAAGAGAAAAGGGAGATTTCAAGTTATATTATTAACTGGGACATTATGTTGTTACTATGGTAGCTTGAGACAACTCCTTAATCAAAGTAAAGATCATTTCTATTTTATTGTGACTCAAAAATTCTGCTCCCATTTGTATACTTTATAGAAACTAAATATTTTATTATAAGACATATACAATTATGCCTTGTAACCTGTTTACATACTTGCCATAGCTAGAAGAAATCAGATGTCTTATAGTCAAGTTATGGCATATTTATATTATAAAATACTGTTCAGTAATCAACAGAAGATAAACATCAATACATGTGTCAACACAAATGTAATCCTGGAACAGAAAGAAAATAAACATAATAAAAAAAATTCCCAAGGGTAGTTCTGGATCTTCTAAGTATCAATTAGCAATGACACAATTCTTTGCAGTAATAAGATTAACACCTAGAAATAAGTGTTCTGAACCAATAAAAAGAGACAAGGTATGTGGACATACCCCTTCTTGTTTATTTTACATTTTAAACACAAGGTTATTTTTTTCCATTATGATTTTTTTAGTTAATTCTGTGACTAAAGGTATATTTTTCTAATGAAAATTATTACAGTTTTTGAGATGTGAAATAGTTCATGTGCCTTGTAAACAACGACAATCTGTCTCAACAAAATAAAAGTTTCTACTCATATCTCCTCTTCATTCTGAAAATGAAACAATTTTATAACAAAAACCACATTATTGAGTGGCTGCAGCATGAATTTTAAGTAAAAATAATTATATACTTTTCCCATGTGTAACAGTAATACTAACAAAGCTCTCTGAGGAAAATTCATCACAAATATACCATCAAAACTCTGTAAGGAAAAGCCTTACCATAGTCACAGTAAAAAAGAATTTGGGTATTTTCATAATAACTTCATTTGGAACTTCTTGGTAATTTATTATTAAATACAATATTTATGAGCAAAATTATCCACTTATTACTTACTTGCCAGACTAGCTAATTCTCTGTATATTGAATGTTCCATTTGCATATCATGGAGAGTATAGCAAAGATGCTAATTCTGAGAGAATATCATCGGAATGTAAAGTGACTTTGTTGTCTTCATCTTGGGAGAATACTTTCAGATTTCAGTGATACTTCACACACAGACATTGGCATTCCTTATAAACAATTTATCTGAATTCTTCATCACCCAACAAAGATCATAAAATCATCTCATTTGGGGCTATGAAGTGCTATTTAATAATCCTTTGGGGGGAACACATTTCACAATTGCTTCCTCAAGACATAATCTATTACTTCTTCAATTTGACATACTTCTCAGGTTTAATTTTGTATCTTTTTGGTTTTTGTCTCATGAGGCTATGAGGAGCAAAAGGTAAATGCTGATGGCTGATGTTACAATCACCCCTCTTTTGTGCTATGTATACTTCAAAAACAGAAGTCAAGTTACACTTACACACAAAATTACCTTTGCTTTAAACCTGTCTTCAAAATAGTATCCATTATGAGCCACTTGTTCTGTAAGGAACCATGTTTTAATTGGCCTTCATATGGAACATGCAATTTCCCCTTGTGGTACTGCCAATCATTTTAGAAATACTCATATGGTTCCTTTCCAGAGATAAGCCTTCTTAAGAGTGGCTATATATCTGATTATAAACCCACAAAATCATATTTTTCTTCCGAGGTTGACTTTAAGTCCTAAATACATTTTCTGAAATGCCTAGTATTTCATGGCCAATACAACATGATCAAACTATCTTCATGATGAGCTCATGATGACTTGGTTCAGGGGCTTATAGGTTGTAGTAAGTAAAGTGGGATGACATCACTTAGATCTTATATAAAATCTAAAATGTTTTCTGCGATTTTATCTGAAAATAAAAACATTAAGGCATAAAGCAGAAAATGAAGTAAAGTAATAATTTATCCATGTACACGAGATGTAAATTTTCACCTAAGCACATTGGTAGAGTCACGCCTGCAGCTATGCCAACCACACTAGGGCAGTGTTTCTCAGCCATCCAAATCTGTTAATATGGTTCCTCATGCTGTGGTGACCCCAACCATAAATTACTTGTTGCTGCTTTATAACTGTTAATTACTACTGCTATGAATCAAAATGTAAATATATACTACATAGGATATCTGCTATACAACTCCTGTGCAAAGGTCCTTTGATCCCTAAAGGGGTGAGTACCCAAAGTTTGAGAAGTAATGCATTAGTTTTCTCATTAGATCTGCCAGCACATCAGCTGAATAGTGAACAGTATTTCATTACATGGGGCCCAGGTCTTCTTGGTCTTATCTTCAAAACATTGTTGTAGATCTCATTGTCATGACCTAGTGGGCAAAGGAGTTCCTGAATCCAAAGACTATTTCTTGTGCTCATTATATAGCATCTTCACAATGGCTTACAGAAATAATAATTCATCATCCTGCCTTAATGTATATTCCCATCCTACCACTGAGCAGAAAGTGAAATGGTAAATGTAGAAACGTGCCAATCCAATCGACCCTGATGCATTTGCTATTAAGCTTCAAGATGTCCACAGTGCATTCAGCTCAAGGTCATAGAAGTAGGAAATGCAGACTCTTCCCCTACCTTAGTGAGAATAACAAAAACGAAAAGAAAATGGCTCCACCTTCCTCTTTTGACACTAAAGCTGTATTTGGCCTCCAGCTTTATGACATACACTATATATTAGAGAATAGCAATAAGGAATCTAAGGTTGGCCATGAACTTTTGTCACAGGTGCATCTTCAATAGGACTTTCCCTCTCCTGTCAATTGGAAGCTTTAGAAATGAGGCATGTTTTAAGACTAAAGAATTCTGTGGACCTGAGTCTGTTGCTTTTTTCTCGCCTTTAAAGTTCACATGTCAGCTTGTAGATCTTTAGCCCCTGAGTCAAAGCAGAGACACATTTATCTTTACCTCTATATCCAGTTCCCAACATCACACGAGCTGTACAGTTTGTTTAAAGAAGCATCCTGAGTTGCCACTTTAATGAACAATGAACACAGCCTGTGAGACTAACAAAGACATGACAATCATGACCTTTTCTTCAATCTTTCTATAGCCCAAAGAATTAAACCCAAGAACAGTAAAACAAAGCTCATAAAAAACAAGACCTTTCTCTTTTGAACAGTAAGATTACTGTGGAAAATTGGATTGTGTATCTATTTCTATGTGTGAATCACACTCAAAAGTGCTCTCGACTGCCCTTGAGATCCTAGAACTTGGGTTCTTCTAACTTTGTCCTTTGAGTCTGGGAGAACATAGAGCTAGTAAGGCAGATCCTGGATGCAAAGACCATCACGGATGAGAGAAGCTTCTTTCACACTAAGATCATCTGAATAATCACATCCAGAGATGTCCCTTTATGGGTAATACTCATCAAAAGAGGAAGAAAGCAAATAATTTTCTCAAAAAAAAATGCAGTAGCATACATTGATATGGGAATATCTTTCTATATGCTGTGAATAAAGGACTGTTTTGGCCATGGCAGGCACTGTAGAAGTATGCAGAAAAATCAGAGCATAGGTAGGAGGAGGGCAGAATCAGACAGAGACATGATCCAGCTGCCCATGATGCAAGATATAACAAAATAGGTAAGCCATGGGCCACATGGCAAGTCAAAATAATAAAAATAAGTTTAATTAAAGTTAATAAACTAATAATATGCCTAACCTTAGGCCAAAAAACATAAAATTAATATAAAAAGTCTATGTTTCTTTAAAACTTTAAAACTACTAGTACAAATAAATGACAACCAAATCCAAACCATAAGGCTAGTTCAAGTCAAAATCTCCTTCTACATTACATGGTCATTAGATGAAGACAGCAAATTTGCATCATCTCACAACATACATGAGATAAGAAAAGTAGTTCTCAAACATTTAACTGTTTATGGCAGTAAGAAGCCACACACTCAGTTCTTTGGGAACACATTCATCATAGGAACAGGACAAAGCATACTTACACATTGTGTCAGACAAATTTACATTTTAATTTCAGATAAATATACTTAATTTATAAGTATATGCAAGTTATTTTGAGATATTCTTATAAGTGTTACTTAAGTTCATATTTGGGTAGGCATCTTGAGTTTTAAATTGTGACATCTTCAGGCTAATGCTATTTTCTCCAAATTTAATCTAGGAAGAGTTTTTATGTTTAACCAGGCCCCTTGGATTTTATAATTCTGATTGGGATACTGGGTACCAGTTCTCCAATAACTTACAAAAAAAATCATTAGTTTTGAGTAGGAATATTGGCACATCCTCCCTAATAACAAAAGTGATCTGGGAAAGTGGGGATTGGAGAAATATAGGATAAAGGTAGATTGATGAAAAAGACAAGGACTTGGAAGAAATGGAAAACAGTTCATGGAGTAGTTGTTGCTTTTTGTGAGGGTGTTTTTTAATTTAAAAATTAGGAAAGATGATTTTTAGAGAGTTTGCTATTTGTTATAAAACTGGACTTCTCTTTACATGGCTCATCAACAGGCTTCTTTTGGTGGGAGTGTTATGTTCAAATTGTTTCCTTTATTTTTGAGATTGAGATAGAACTGATGGTGTGTTTAATTTAGCATACATCAAAGTGCATTATGTAGCAGCTATGTCCATAGCCTTAGAAATTCTTGTTGAAGGCAAAAATGTTTCTGCATGCATACCATCAACAAAATTAGAAAACAACAATTTAACATTCTCTAAGGAATATTCTGTAAAGTTAAAACATGTCCCATTGTAAACAGTATTCATAAAATATAGAAGTATCACTTTCTAAATATAGAAAGTTATTTCTGTGAAGGATCTTTGTTTAGGATATGTTACATCTAGTTCTGCTTCAGAGAGTCCCATTAAGTTCTTGACATACAGGCTCACATCTCTCTATCCCTAATTATACCTGCAAAATGAGCTGTAGCTAACAATGCCATTTAGCTCCCCATTAGCATTTTTATCATTGCTGTCAAGTTTAAAATTCTTGCTTTAATGACAACCCTTCACGTTTCAAAGTAGGTTATAAATGAAGAAATGGACAACAGGGCTAGTTTCAAGCTGATAGTATAAATCAACTCAAATATATGTCTTTATCAAAATTAGAATTTATGATTATTAAGAATAACATACAGTAACCCAGTTTAAGAAAAACAGTAAATGGACCCTGTTCGGGGTTGGGGGTGGGAATGGACAGATATGAAGTCAGGAAAGGAGGAAGAGAGATAGGTAGTATGTTTCATTTTATACGTGAACAAAATTTTCAAGCACAAAGGATTCTCTTAAAATGTAGTATAAATATGTTGAACAATTATTTATGTTTCTTTTAGATTTTAGATTCTTCATCTGAGAATTATGTTTATGTCTGAATCCTGTTTTTAATTAGATTACTTTGTATGTTAATGTCTAGCTTCTTAAGTATTTTTTATATAATTTAGAGATCAGATCTCTGTCAAATGTAGGGGTGGTGGTGTTTCCCCATTCTTTAGACTGTCATTTTGTCTGATTGACCATGTCCTTTGCCTTACAGACGTTTCTTAGTTTCAGGAGGTCCCATTTTTTAATTGGTGTTCTCAGTGTCTGTGCTACTGCTGTTATTTTTAGGGCGTGGTCTCCTGTCCCAATGTGTTCAAGGCTATTTCCCACTTTTTCTTCAATAAGATTCAGCAGTGAAACTAGATTTCTGCTGAGGTCTTTGATCCACTTAGACTTGAGTCTTGTACAGGGTGATAGATATGAATCTATTTGCATTCATCTACATACCACCATCCAGTTATGCCAACACCATTTGTTGAAGATATTATTTTTTCCTTTGCATATTTTTGTTTCTTTGTCAAAAATCAGTTGTTTATAGTTGTATGGGTTAATGTCAGGATTCAAGTATTTGTTTTATGCTAATAAAAAACTTTTTTATTCCTGTAGCTGGATAGTAGAGTTTGAAGTCAGGGATGCTGATGCCTCCAGAAGTTCCTTTATTGTACATGATTGTTTTGTAAATCCTGAGGGGTTTTTTGTTTGATTGTTTGTTCATATGAAGATATCTTTAGCCATCAGGAAATGTAATTACGATACCATCCTACACCTGTCAGAAGGCTAAGATCAGAAAAAACACTCATGACAGCCTGTGCAGGAGGGTATGTGGAATAAAAAGAACACTTCTCCATTGCTGGTGGGAGTGTAAACATGTACAGCCACTTTGGAAACTAAGAAACTTGGTATCAATCTACCTCATTATCCAGAAATGCCATTCTTAGTCATAAACCTAAAGGATTCACATTCATACCACAAGGACATTTGCTCACCTGTGTTCATAGCAGCTTTATTTATAATTGCCAGAGCCTGGAAACAGCCTTGATGCCCCTCAACTGAAGAATGGCTAAAAATTTTTTTTAAAAAAATGTGTAACACAATGTAGTATTACTCAGCAGAAAAAAAAAATGACATCTTGAAATTTGCAGGCAGAGATGAAACTAGATAAAACTGCAGTGGGATTATGTTACATTGCAAATAATTGTCCTACCTACTGGTTTAATAAAAATTCTGATTGGCTGAAGGCAGATAGGAAGTGTGAGCAGGACTACCAGTCTAAGAAAACTCTTGGAAGAGGAAGATCAGAGCAGAGATGCCGGAGAGATACCAGTGAGACACACAATCAGAGAAGCCAGCAGATGCAGAGGACAACTATGCTGCTCTGAGAAAAGGTACCAAGCTGAATGGCTGAATAAGATAAGAATCATGGGCTAGTTTAAGAGTAATATGCCAGAGCTATAGGCTGATGAGCATAAAATTAATACAAGCGGTTGTGTGTTTCTGTGGGACTGTGGGTGTGCAGATATGAACCACAGGTCGGACAGGCCAGAAACCTAATACTACCTAAAACCATCCCAACCCAACCTAGAATGGTAAACATAGTATATACTCACTCATAAGTGGACATTATATGTAAAGCAAAGAATAACCAGGCTATAATCCATAACCCCAGAGAAACTAGATAACAAGAAGAACCCTAAGAGAGACATCCATGGATCTCTCTGGGAAGAGGAAGTAGATAATTTCTTTTGATTAAATTAGAAGAATGGGGGAGGGGAGAAGAGAGGTGGGAAGAGAACAAGAAGAATAGGATGGTTGAGTTGGGGAGGAACAGGGAAGAAGAGTAAAGAGATATCCTGATAGAGGGAGCTATTGGGGTGCTAGGGCGAAACCTGGATTCTAGGAAAATTCCCAGGAATTCATAAAGATGACCCCAGCTAAGACTCCAAGCAGTAGTAGAGAGATTACCTGAACTGGCCTTCCCTTGTAATCAAATTGTTGACCAACCTAATTTTCATCATAGATCCTCACGCAGCAACTCGTGGAAACAGATGCAGCTAAGCACTGGACTGGGTCACTATTCTAGTGGAAAAGAAGGAAGAGGTATATGAACAAAGGCGTCAAGGTCATGATGGAAAACCAAAAGAGAGAGATGACCTGAGCTACTGGGAGATCAGTAACTCTGGATTGACAGCAGGGGAACCTCCACAAGACCAAATTAGGTCTTTTGAATGTGGACGGCAGTTTTATGGCTTGGGCAGTTTGTGGGGCCAATGGAAGTAGGACCAAGTTTTATCCCTAGTGCATGAACTGCCTTTTTGAAGCCCATTCCCTAAAGAGGGACACCTTGTTCAACCCTGATACAAGGGGAGAGAGACTTGGTACTGCCTCAACTTGATATGCTAGATGTTGACTACTCATCTCAGTAGTGGGGGGTGAAAAGCTGGTACTGGGGTGGGGAGCGGGAGGAGGTGCAAGGGAGAACTCTGGTTGATATGTAAAGCATTTAAGTGAAAAAGAATAAAATGTTTAAATAAAAATGTTTAAGTGTAATGTAAATAGACCAATATAAAGAATGTCCATCTGTCTATCATCAGTTAATTTTTGTGTAAAAAATTAAAAATAATATTAAGTTTAGGTAGATATCTTGTCATAAATATTTTAAGTAAATGAGAACAATAAAGGTATTGCCTTCATTGGATAATTAAATTTTCTGTTGTTATAAGATCATTACAGTTTTATGTAATAGGCAAAAAATTAAAAGTTTACATATATTTGAAATTGAGCCTTATTCTACTTTAGTTCAATTATGTAAATATTCTCTGAGTTTGATTTGGGGGAGCTGTTGTTAGTCTTTGTCTTTGTCTTGGGATTCTAGGGGGTGTTTTGTAGTTTATTATCCTTATCCGGGGCCTTCAAAGGTTGGTCTAGGTGGAGATATAATAGGTGTGGTGATTTCTGACTTAATGAGACAGACATCTGAATAGTTAAGGTTCTGGCATTAGTCATAATAAAAAAGACAGCTACCAAATTTTTAATGAAAGAAGTGTTGTAAGATAAAACATCCAAGTTAAGAACAAAGAATAGCCCCTTGATCTGTGGTCCCACTAATACAGTAACTGCTAATCTGTAACCCAATATGAGGGAGCCAAGGGAGTATGTGAATCAGTTCATCTCATTGATTTTGCTCTATTGTTCTCTGGTTCTCTTTCTTCCTCTTTCTGACAGGCCTAGCTGTGGCAAGCTCCCAGTTCTAGATGCATTTCTTCGTTGGTGCAAGAGAAACACTCATGTTTCCTCAGTCCCGAATAATGCTGACACACCTACTACCAAGCAGATTTGTCATCAGTAGCCCTTCATGTCTGTAGGTCCATTTGTCATCCTTCCTTTAAATTCCAAAAACTTATCCCAAAGTTGCTACGTACACGAATGTCCTTGAGTGAGCTGCGTGTGTGTCCTACATGTGAAGGTGATGGTGATCTCTGTCTCACAGGGACCATCCTTGTCTATGGTCTCTATTCCATGTCTACTGTTTTTGAAAACTTTGAACATTCTTAGCTTCAATATCATGCTTAGAACAACATAGTAATTTTGGTTTAGAGTTTTCTAGGCATTCGGAGCTGTATTGCTTTAGTTGCTCTGATAAAATACCTTGACAAAAGCAGCTTTGAGGAGAAGGGGTTTATTTCAGCTCATCGTCCAGGAGTATAATCCATCATGACCAGGGAGTCAAGGCAGCAGAGACTGAAGAAGCTGATTAAATCCCACTCATAATGAGGGAACAAATAGTGATAAATATCTGTGTCCAAACAGATTTCTTTTTATTAAAGTCCAGTACCCAGGCCCATAATGAAATTGTTCACTCTTAGTGTGAATTTTCTCACTTCAGTGACCTTAATCAACACAATTCCTCACAGGCATGCCTGGAGACTAAGTACTCCCTTATAAGTGCTCCCAGAAGATTATAATGCCAGTGTCCCATCAAGTTGACAAGTAACACTAATAATAATGTGGAGATGTATAGCTTTTTATTATTATTTTGAATTAAGCTTACTGAGGTCTAATTTCTCTGGAAGGACCCAACTTCAAGAAGTGATTGATTAAACGGATACGTTCATATCTCTGTCAGGTGAACAGTGTTTTTTTGATTACCACTCACTCTTAATTTCAGTGCTTTCTTTGAGAAGCAACAACACAAACTGTGTTTTGGACTGAAGATAGTTGTGGGTCCCAAGCCTGGTGAGATGTCTTTGCTGCTTCCTTAATTTATACGGAATCTTCAGAAATGTGCCTGGGATGGTGGATCCTGACTGTCATCTCAATGAGATTTAAAATCGTCATGGAGATAGACCTCTAGGCATGTTTCTGAGGAGTTTACTAGAGTTGGTTACTTTAAGCTGAAAGACCTCCTTAAGCATAGGTGGTAACAACCCACGGTGTAGGATCCCATACCAAATATACAGGAAAAAACAAGTTTAAAGCTGACATTCAATTCTCTTGTCCTGACCCCAGAAGCAATGCTACTACCCCCCTCAAGCTCTTGTTTTTCTGAAATCCAGCACAACAGACTACTCCTGAACTATGAGCCGCAATGAGCTCTTCCTTACTTAAGTGACTTTAGTTAAATATTTTGTCTGAGAAATTGCTAAATAACAGAAAACTGCTATTGAGCGATGGGACTGTTGTCATGATAAACGCTATCATGAGTTTTTAAAGTTTTGAAATTGATGATAGGCATGTAGAAGAGTCTGGAGTGTAGACTATAAAGAATTTAGTATGTTATAGAAGAGCTTAACAGGTCATGCCAGTAGTTTAGAAGAGCAGATGTCTGAGAGAAACAAGATGTGGTGGCCTGAGTTATGAAGTTGCAAAAATAAGCAAAGACCTTAAACAGATCTTCCAGTCTAGTGGCCATTTATGTGTTATTCTTGCAGCAAATCTGGATGCATTCTTCAGATGTTTAATCCAGTGAGATTGGATTCAGTCATCAATAGAAGAGATTCCAAGATAGGGCATTCCTGGGGTTGTAGCCTGGTCACCATTTACTTCTATCATCCAAGTCGGTTCTTATCAAAGAGTGGATCAGAAAGACAGATGTTGATTTGTTGAAGAAAAGAGTGTGAGCAAGTTTAAAGTTAAAGACAATGGAAAAAACTTAGAAACTGAATGTCATATCCTATCAAGTAGCTAAAAAAAAAAAGAAAAGAAAAGAAGAAAGTAGTACATCTTAAATAAATTATTTCCAGCACTTTATTTCAGTGTCAAGGGGTTCATATTTACCTAACTACATGTTCATGGACATATTTTTTAATTCTTTTGTATTCCATTCTTACATCCTTCTCTTTACATGTTATTGTGATCATTGTAGCTTATTTCATATCTTAAAATTGGGCTTATAGACTGAGCAAGCTTTCTTTTTTTTCTAATTTATAACAAGCAATTTATATCTTTCAGTTTTTTGAATTTTTATTCAAGATTTTATACACAAAACATTATTGATATTTTAGGTGTTTTGCCATAAATAGTAGAAAAATTTGAAGAAAATTGACATCTTAGCAATTATAAATAAAATATAACTCCATATTACTTTAGTACTTAACTTTTCCAGCAATACTTTATACTTACTATATAACTTATAGGTAGTAATATTTATGACCATGTATTTTAAATTTTGTGTAGTTTTAAATTTCTTTTGATAATCATTTGTCAGTGTACCAGGATCCAATTAATTTATATTTGTCATATTGTATACAAATAGTCTATGGTATATTTAATTCTATTTAAATGAAAACAGTTGCCATGCTCATAAATTAGTAAAATATTGTGAAAATGATCATTTTATCAAATTCAACTTACATATTCAGCACAATATCAATCAAAATCTCATATATTTATTCTTCACAAAAGTACAAATTTTTTTCTAAAATTCATTTAGAGCCACAAAAGATCTTGGGTAGGCAAAATGACCCCGAGGAGAAAGAACAATGCCAGAACAGTCACCATCCCGGACTCTAAGAAACATCACATAGCAATAATAATAGAAAGAGCATGACACCAACACAAAAGCCACCAGGGAGAAGAAAGGAAGACAGGGGGAGACATAACCATGAATGTATGTGAATACAGTTTATGTGATAAAGATGCCAACAATACACCCTGAAGAGAAAAAAAAAAATAACGCAAATAATGAGTGTTGGAAAACCTGGATATACACAAGTAGGAGAATGAAATTAATCTGATATTTGTTACCACATACAAAAATTGACAGAAAATATACCAGTGGACCTCAATGTGAAATATGAAACTGGTAGGAAGAAACAAAATAGTATTGCTGTTACTCTATTACAATTTTTGTGGGTTTAATAACTTCAACAAAGTTAAATGTATAAATACCCTGAATGTTGTTCTTATACCCTTAATATTGTTCCCTTATTTCACTCACATATTAACTGTACACCCCAGATTTTGTCCACTCTGTCTTGAGTTCTTTTGTCTTTTATTTATAGATCCATGTGGGCTTCTTTGATGCCATCATTTCTTTTGGGCTTTTTTGTCTCCAGCTAAGTCTCAAGTGTTTCTCATTTACATTGAGTCAATATTGAGGTCTACACATCTCTTCTGGCTCCTTCTCATATCTTATTGCTTTACTGATTATTCCACTTATTCTTCAACCTATTTATAACTTTTTAATGATCTTGATAATTCAATCATTCTGACAACTTTTACTTTGTTTCTATTGACTGATCTTTCTTCACATGGATTTTTTCTGAGATTTCTTGGCAAGTCTAATAATGATCATTAGCTATTTCTTATTTAAACTATTGCTTCTTGTTATTTTTGAGAGCTGAATGGGAAGTGGGTATTCTTTATGCATATAAGGATCCACTTGAGGAGAAGTTTCAAATTTTATTGCAGCAAGTTTCTATTGTTGTTTACAAAGTCTCTAATTTTGTATTTCTCTTCAGGCAAAGTCCTTCTGGGATACCTCATGAAGCTTTCAAATTATTCCATAAGGTTTCTCCACTTTTCCTGCTTAAGAGTTTATAGTTGATCCACACAGTGAGAGCTCTAGCCATGGTTCAGCTGTGGATCCTGACCGTCACACAGTGAGAGCTCTATCCATTGTTCAGCTGTGGATCCTGACCATCACACAGTGAGAGCTCTAGCCATGGTTCAGCTGTGGATCCTGACCATCACACAGTGAGAGCTCTAGCCATGGTTCAACTGTGGATTTTGCTCATGCGTACTTATTAAGGGAGTTGACAGGTTTATCCCTAGCACAACTGGCCTTATGTTTTTACCCCATAACTTCCAGCAACCTCTATTCCCTTTCTCTAGACTGACTAGTGTGACATTTTCCCTTGAATTTCCTTCCTTCTTTTGACAGACTAACACTAGAAATGACCAGTCATAAGGATTGCAGCTATGACTTTGAATTATCCTCTTCTAAGTTACATCACAAACCTGCACATAAGGCTGAAAGACATCCTACAGAAGAAGTCAGCTTTCAGCACAGTGGTTTAGTTTTGTTTTGGTTGTCTTCTGTTTAGATTTTCTAGTTATGAGTGACATGAAGGCAATTTGGTGCTATTCACTCTATGAGTAATCATTATTGGATTTTAGATGGTCTATAAAAGGCACATCAATTATAGGCATAGATGTCAGCCCAAGTGCTCATCAAAGACCCTGAAATTTTAGGAGGGGGTGCCTAAAGAAAGGAAGTTAGGTCCCTGGGGGCATGACGTTAAAGACCATTATTATGACTGGCTGCTTCCTCTCTCATTTTAATTTCTAGCTGCCAGAAAGTGAGTAGTTCCTTTGTCCCTGTTTCTACCACAGGTTCAAAGCAAGCAGAATTAAGCTTTTGTACAATGAAACCTGGATCCAAAGTAAACATTTTATCATGTTAAGTTGCTTTCTCACACATATATTTGCCATGCAAAGGGTTGCATGTAATCTAAGCAATATGTATAAAACATTAAATTACAAAATAAAAGGACAATACTAGGATTTGGTTGATATGTATTTATTGAATATTACTTTTGGCAACTAAATATAGTTAAAATTCTCTGAGCATTAGTTTTCTTGTAGCAAAATGGTACAAGTAAAAATATTACTTGATAAGATGTGTGTATATTTAATAATATATAAAGCAGTTTGTACAGTACTTGGGATTTAATATGACATCAATGAAACTTTAACAATTGATTAAAATAAATGAAGTCAAATGTGTAAAACCAGTATAAAGAAGCTCGAGGTCATAAACTTACAATTACACCATCTTAACTTATTACAGTGGTGATTGTAAAATACTCAGGCATAGTTCTAAGTTCAATAATTTTAGGGTGATTATGTATTTAGGGAAAGATTCTAAGTTCACAAATGCTACTAATATCACAAAGGAGAAACAGAATTGACAAAGAGAATGAAAACCAGACCGGAAGAGTGAGATGTGAGTGTTGAAATGTACCGAATATTGAGCTGGGTGCTCTCTAATAGTTTTCAATTTCTGGTCTTTTAAATCTATGTTCTAATTATAGCCACTGCCCCCCCCCCCAATGAAGACAAGTAATAAAATCATGCCAGCTCTAGTCAATGTCCTACAGAAATATTGGTTCACTTACAAGGACGGACAAAAGATTTTTTTTTTTTTTTTTTTTGCTTCTTTCTGGTGACTATCCTGATGGTGATCCTTACTGTCCAAAGGGGAAGGGTATAGTAACTTGGCATTATTTATTATTACTTCAAGGAAAGGAAATCTAAATTTGTTGCAAGTTGCTAATGGTTGAAAACAATGGAACATCTGGAGGTTGTAGTGACTTTTGTAGGACTGAGTGGAGAGTAGATTCAAAACAGCAGCAGTCATAGGTATGATTAAGTTATAAACTATCTGCTTAGTCCTTTTTGGTCACATGTGGGGATCATATTTTGGTCACATTTATTCCAACAACTATGATAGAAGTAATTACTATCATTCTTTCTCATTTTACACACAGATAAACAGAAACTGTAGTAATGGGGTTTCTTTGGTCCTGGGCAGCCAGAAGTCCAGACCCACAGTCTTGCAGCCCTAGACCCCTTAGCTGCCCACCGCTGTTCAGGCCCCAGAAATGACTCAGACGCTTATATTAACTTCATGCTGTTTGGCCTATGGCTCAGGCACATTGCTAGCTAGCTCTTACATCTTAAATCAACCCATTTCTATTAATCTGTCTGCCACGTGGCCCATGGCTCACCTGTGTTCCTTACATGTTGTTCCTTTGGGCTTTGGGCTTGGTCTGTCTGACCCCGCCCTGCTTCTCCTACCTATGATCTGATTTCTCCTCCTACTTCTTCTATGGTGCCTGTCATGGCCCAAAACAGCTCCTTTATTTAAAGATTGAGATTCACAGCATACATAAACGCATTCCCACATCAAGAAACAGAAAGAAATTAGTTTTATAAACTCATGAAAATGAATGGATGTGGTAGGATTCAGGTGTCAAGTGATAGGGTCAGAAGACACTTAACCAGGGTCTCAGGTTTCTGAAGTGGGTGTGGCCAGCCCCATTCAAGAGGGCTGCTGGGATCTTGAAGTTCCTGTTTGTTCCTGCTTTCTTGAGAGATTGGATCAACATCCATTGCTTGGACCATCCAATCGCTCAAGTGTATTTCTAAGCTGTAGCCTGTTGTCGTGAGTGTTAATTTGTTTTCCAATAAATATTAATCTTGTATTGGTCTATTTTAAGTGAGATTTACTGCCATAAATGGATCCGTCCACCCCTCTGTCCAGATTAACACAGTGTCTTAAGTACCACCTGCTGGTGTTAAACCCAGGATAACCAGGAACTGTTGATCCTTTTGCCTGCCCAGAGTGAGTGCTGACCTCATAGATATGCATCACACATATTTCTGCTTACACAGAAAATTCATAATATAATTACTTACATTCAGATGGTAACACCCTATGCTATACATAATAGATTTTAATAAAATATATACAAGTTATAATATAATATTTATAATTTTTAACAATCAATATTTTTTTCATTGAACAAGCAGAAATCTGTCAAATTTTATGAAAAATTGTGGCTCAATGATGATAAAATTTAAAAAACAAACAAAAACCTTTTATAAAAAATAACCAGCCAAGACTATAATTTAAGCCATATAGCAAGTAAAAAAATAGATATAAATTCTCTCTTTTCCAACTTTAAATTTATTACGTATAATATAAAGTTAATGGTAGAAACAATGATTAAAAAGCAAAATGTCTAAGACAATGAGCACAAAAATTGACATACAGTGGGAACGCAGAAAAATTAATGAAGTAAAGATTAATAATTGAGCACTTATGAGTTAGAGTAGGATCTTCTATGCACAGTTTCATATGATTTTTGTCATTCAACAAATGAAAAAAGATGAGGTACTAGAGGTTGAGGTCTGATTTGCTTAAATCAGTCAGTGAGAGAGCTACTGTTAAAGATTCACAAAGCTTTCTTTTTCTGAACATTCTGCCAAGATACTGATGTTCTGATAGCATCTATTTTGTAGGTTGGGAATATAAATTACAGTAAGTACTCACACTTATTTTAAGAATAGTTGTGTTATAATTTTTAGGAAATATTTTTAAGCATTTTATGAGGCAAGAGACACTACCAAAACCATGCTGCTTGACAGCTTAGTCTCCTATGTGATAGACTGAGGTGAGTTACCATCTGTCCTTCTGACAGGGGAGAAAAGTGATATTGAGAAGGATTTTGAGTTCTGCTCAAGCTAGTAAGCTGTGGAGATAGAATCAAACAAGTCATTTGATTTCAGGCACCTGGTGTTTCAGGCATGATGAGTCCTACTCACAACAGAATTAGCTTAAGGTTTCTTAAGAAGGAGATTTTTGCTGAGACTTATGTGTAGTTTACTTGAAAGCAGCAGAAGTTAAGAATGGGGACACACTGAAGAAGAGGAGGCAAGGAGGAGGAGGAAGAGAAGGAGGAGGAGGAGGAGGAGGAGAAGAATCATTTATTATTCTGCACTGCAAGTGGGGTCAATCAATAGGTTCAGATTGCTGGGACATGTTCAGTTGCAAAGACCCTAAGCTGAGATTGTACCACATTCTTAGGGGCAGCTCTACTGACTGACTTTGCCAAATAATAAAAATATTGTCCACAGTCAAGTCAGAAAACATGAAAGGTCCCTCCCTCCTAGCTCTACAGTCTCACAGTATGGCACATACTCTGTTCAACCCTGCTTATGGCGCAGTCCCCAGGTAACCAGGTGAAATTCCAAGATTAGCTAAACTTGAAAAGAAAAGGAAAGGGTTAGACAGAAGTAAACATTCACAATGCACGACAGTTTTAAAATAATATTGACCTCACAAAAAAATGTGAAGCTGAAAAATGAAATAGAATAGAGATAGGACCTCACTTATTTTGGATAAAGTTGGGACAGGAGTCATATTTGCATTTATCCCTTTAAATTGTACACATGAATTTTCATCATAAAAGATGAATTAAAGAAAATGTGGTGGGCTATTATTTATATAAATACTTAATATGTTAGAAAGGATGTTTTGGTATTTATTTCTCCCTCACAAAATGTTTCTGTCTAATAGAATGTGTTTTGATGAATGAGGTAATATGCTTTGTGACTTGGACTTCTCTGAAGAAGGCACCATCAATCTCTTGGAATGTTTTGCTAAATTACATTTACTTGGCATTCATTTTGAACAGCTATGATCTTCTTAGACAAGTGTAGTCAGTTACAGGAAAGAAAAAAGAAACAGTGTCCACAAGTATAAGACTGTATCTTCTATTTTAGCAAATGACCCCAATACCTTAGAGGACAAGGTGGGTGCAGTGCTGTGCTTTCTATATTCTAACTTATCTGTTCATTTTGATGAAATGACACACTCATCTGTGTCCTGGTAACCTGGAGGAAAAGGATCCTTTCACCTCCATGCTAGATAATCAGCCTGAGAACCAGGGTAGGACAGGCTTTTCCAAGTCTGCTTAAATCTCTACAAAGGTTCTCACAATCATGCTTAATTGGGCTGTAATTTTTCAGTTTTAGCCCTTCTGGGAAGTACAAAGTTCATTATGTGACTTCAGAATCAAACACAGCTCCCAGCTATTATTGATTTCATTAACTGAAATCAGCAAAATTATTTTTATGCACTCTAAATTTCTCCCCGCTTTTACACTGGTCATAGGTGTGTTCAAATAGCAATTTGCAAGAAAATGATGGAACAATTCATTGACCTTTTGACTTCTCAGAAAATATTTTTAGACTGATGATAATTTTCAATATTTTAAATGTTTATTTTCCCCGTGTTATTAGTTCTTTGATAATTTTGTATAGAATAGTTTAATCATTATCAACCCTTCCTTTTCCCCCTAGATCCACCCCACCTTCTCTACTCCCCCAACTTTGTGTCCATTTTTTTAAAGAATAGACAAAAACCAAAAACAAACAAAATACCCATCAAATTAGGCTTTTCTTGTCCATACTGTCTTACATGTGTAGCATACTGAAGCCTTGTCAATACAGCAAAGGCAAAACCCTTGAAGAAAACTGACTGTTCCTTCCCCAGCAGCTGTAAATTATAAATAGCTCCTTCGCTAGAGGTGAGATTTTGTACCAACCTCCATTTTCTGTGCTGCCATTTTTTTCTGGCCTGAGCTTTCCAAGTCTTGAGCATGTAGTCACACAAACACTGTGAATTCATATGTACAGCTGTTCACTGACTGAAGTTTACTGCTCTAGTCAAAGTCTAATAGGAACAATTTTCCTTGGATGAACAACACATGGTATCAGGATAATGCTTTTTTACTTTATGATTCTTTTCTTTAGTATAACTCTGAGCTTTCCAAAGGTGACTAGGTTTGAATCACAACTGATATGTGTACATTAAAATATGATTGTTTAACTGCACACATTGAAATTTGCCCTCATAACAGGGCTATACATTAAACAGCTTCCTAATTTTTTCCTCACTAGATTTTTATTCTCAAAAGTCTTACTTTTAGTACCTAATGATTGATATTTAACAGCTTCCTAATTTTTTTTTCTAACTAGATTTTTATTCTCATAAATCTTATTTTTAGTCCCTAAAGCTTGATATGAATGTGTTTTTGTAGTGCCTTGTTCTGTAACCAGTGTTCAATAATTAGTATTATAACTGAACCTATACAGTATATAAAAGATGAGGATGTGTTTTAGGGACATTTTATTATTGCTTGGAAAACTAGATAATTTTTTCTAAAATTGCTGAACATTGACTCCTAAGATTAATGTTGAAATTAAAAAGTTATTATGGATGAGAAGCCTGAAGAGTCATTCTCAGTGGTGGCTCAATGACAAAGTTAGCTCTGTTCTTTGGCTTTCTTCTCCTTTCTGGTTCTCAATCTCTGTATCAGCTATGAACAAAAGGTACTATGCATTTCTATTTATGAATTAGTAAATTCCACCAAGTCCATACCCTAAAGAGAGTCTTGCTTAGCCCTTTAGACCTCAACTACCAACAGAACATAGGCTTTCCACTACCAGAAATGATTCACTTACAATGGCTATCTGGAGTTTTTTTCCCCTTGCTAAAGATCAAATGAAGGAGACAAAAATCAGTTTGAGAAGAAAGTTACCAGAAAACTCAATTGACCTGCTGGACAACAAAAAGACTATCTAAGGAACCTGATGTCTCCATGCTTCATGCACTCCTTACACAAATAAGTCAAGTAGCTTCCAGGTGCCCAAACCTAGCGGCAGGCATTGGAGAGTGACCAATGCTGCTATAATACTGGGCTCTCTGGCCCATGATGTGAAGAATGCAATATAATTCAAGGGCATTTTCAGAACAGTCTCATGCAGGGAAAGATTTGGCAGAATTAACTGTGAGAAGACAAAGTCTGCTGAAATGTCAAGGCACCAATCCTGCACAGAAGGACAATGCAGGCTGTCTTTGTCTTCAGTTGCATATGTTTAGGACCAATCCACAACTTTAGCATAAAAAAACATGGAGACTGGAAAGTTTAGTGTTTTGGTTTGGCAAACTATTCTTTTGTGGCCATATTCAAAGGAATCATCTTTCAATTAAAAGCTGAACAAAACTTTTAGCACTCATGCTGCTCCACAAAGATGGAGTAGTGTCCCAAAAGTGAGGGGTGGGAGACAAATCCTCACTATCACCAAGGAGACTGAGGAAGAATCTATGAAATGAAAGATGCTGGATTCTGAAGGAAAGTGAAACCCTAAAGACTCCGGTTAAGGAATTATGGATCTGGATTCAGAGGACTAATTATCAACTTTTATAAAAGGTCATCTATGTAATGTGGTAACTTAATTGGGAGTTTTAATTATTTATTCAGATTAAGAAGATGCAGAAAAAAATATAATTAATGCCATTATTATGTAACTTGTGGTATATAATGTGATGGTTTTTATTTAGTTATGTACTTTAAAACATTACTACAACTGAGAAACTTGATTTATCCATCACCACATTTGTGTGTATTTTGAAAATATTTAAGATTTATTATCTTAGAAATTTTTAAACATATTTATATAGATTATATATATGTATTGAGGATATTAAATATCAGGAGGTTATTCATCCTTACTGACTTCCAGAACCATATTATTATAAATAGTATATTAAGTCAATACTCCTAATTGATTTCTTCTCCAATTACTTATTCAGGCAGTAATGTGATACATGAGTTATCATCTTTCATAAGCTGTTCCCTAAGAGAAGTTCATTGTCCAACTAGAAAGTGACCAAAAACACACTACTTCCATTCAAAGTTATCACAGTTAGAAGGAAAACATAGGTTATGGAGGAACTCATCTCAGCTCTAAGGATAAGGAAACAAAATTTACTCACTAGTGTTCATGTTAGTAGAAACAGGAGATATTCAGAATCTAAAGGAACAATTCCCTAAATTGACCCCCATGAATCCACATATTGCTCTTCTGTCACTCTCTAGGAGGTGCATTTTTGTGAAGTCAGGTCAGTAGTTCTCCATTTTTCCTTCTCTGTTCTACCATTCTTCCTCTTGGGTGTGTCCTCACTCAATCATCAGGAAAAGTTTAATTGATAGCCTAAGAAAGGACACATCATGTTTTAACATAACACTCTCTTGTCTAGATGTAAACTGGAGGACAGAGGAGAGACATTCCCAGAACTGTAGCTTTATCTCTAACATCTTTCAATTAAATATTTTTTTAAAAAGACAAAGAAAATGGTCTGAGATCCCATATGTGAAGGCATTCATGGCCCTCTATCAAGATCTCTTTATTTACTGAGTTAGATGGCAACCCCTAAAGATAAGAAATACAATCATGTCCCCGACTTTATGGATGATCTGCTTCCAAGAGTTCTAAATGTCTATTATGGAAAAATTCCTTACCATCAACCTTCTGATGGTTCATAAACACCAAAGCTAAGAACATCACACATATCTGAGACCACAGTGGTGATTTACTTACTTTGTTCTAACCTATCCGCCTCATTTTCCACCAATGTATTTAAAGCGTACCTTGATTTATTACTTTCTTTATTCTGTCCCTAACAGAAATGACTACATATAGTTATTTCATGAAGACAGAGAATTAAGAGTGCACCATCTTCTCTTTGAGATTAGAATGATGCTGTTGAATCAGAAGCTTTTAATATTTAACTGTGAGGAAATAAGAAAGACAGTGTTTGAAAAACTGCCATTTGTTTTTCCAGCTGGTTGTATGGTTAACAGTTATGTTATTTTGACGACTTAGACATTTTTAAAACAGAAATTCTTACTAATGTATCTTAACTCAGGATTTGCATGTTATGCAATATGTTAACCAATACAATTACAAGTCAGATACAATAACAAAATCTGTGGCAACTTCATAAGATTATTATATTATTATACTTATCCAAAATGTGTGTGTGTGTGTGAAGTGTGTGTGTGAAAGAGAGAGATGGAGAGATAAAGACAGAATGAGAAAGCAAACACATATTTATCTATATTATCTGTCTATCTATCTAACATCACCTATCATTTATCTATCTATGATCTATTTACTTAACTTTCATGTAAACATCTATGTAAACATTCTGAATTCTGGAATGACTTTTGATTACTTCTGACTCCTTTGAAAAAGGAATTCATTAGGGTCATTATTTTGACCAAACACAGGCAAAATAAAACTTTGATGATCTAAAATAAAGGGGAAATTGGCATTTTGAAATTTGCTTAGCTCATCTAAAGGCATATGGAGGTCTAATGCATTTCATTTAATTTTAATTATCTTTTCTGTTTTACAATGTATTTGGAAATCATCTCTGTGCTTTTCTTGCTTAGAATGAGAGGTCAAGTATGTTATAAAAGGGCTATACAGATTAAAACTTCAAGAAATACACACAACATTGGTATAATTGAACTAATTATAATTAAAAGTTACTGTAATTTTAAGGTAAAAGTCCAAAGCTCTGATATAAAAATTTAGATTCCCTACTTGAAACAATAATAGTTTCTTAATTATTGATCCCAATCTTAATAAGATTTTTACAAAATTAGCTCAAAGTAAAATAATTTTGTGTTTCATCATTTTACTGTATAAATCATCTAAAACTTGGTAATTGGGCTTTACTCAAATGTTATTTATGTATTTCTAACTGAGATAAAACTTTTAATTGCCAAATAACTACTATTACAACGACAAGAATATTTTACTACAAAGAATTACTTAGCAAATATTCCTTTTCCTTTTCTGGTTATTCATGCTAAATAACAAATATTTGAATCTGTTGGTACAATCTTCTGATTGTGTCACTGACTGTTAATACTCCATATTGATGAATAGACAAATGTCATTGACTTTCAAAATAAACAAAGACTTTTAGCTTCTGTAGTCTAAGAGATTCCAATTAATTTTTGTAAACCTAAGATTTATCCATTTTGAAAGCATCAGTTACTTATAAAAATAAGCGATAAACAGCCTATATACATTAAGTAAGAACTATATGAAATACCTCTATTAAAGAAAGACCTAGTATTATAAGGGATTTTAAAACATGATAACAGAAGATTTTTAATTATTTTTATTTTAAAGTTATTTTATTTTATATATCAACCACAGTCTCCATCCCTCCCCTCTTCCCATTCACCTCCCCCCAGCTTCTCCTCACCCAACACCATATCCATCATCAAAACGAATAAGGCCTCACACATGAGGAGTCAACAAATACCAAGTTGAGGCAGGACTAAGCACTTCTCTCCTGTATCAAGGCTGAGCAAGGTATCCCTCTATATGAAATGGGCTCCAAAAAGCCAGTTCATGCACTTGGGATAAATCCCAGTCCAGGTCTAGAGGTCCCACAATTTCCCAAATCATCCAACTGTGATTCACACGCAGAGAGCCTAGTTCGGTACCATGCAGCTTCCTCAGCTGTTAGTACAGAGTCAGTGAGCTCCCAATAGCTGAGGTTACCTGATTTTTAATTGATCACAAGGTATTTCCACAGTGATCACTAAAGGAATAAAATGCAGACATGAAACCTTCTCTAATAAGGATTGTGAGGTACTCCTCTTACGGTTATCACCATGTCATTAAAAGTCAGTTTAATATTATGCCCTTTAACAGACTAACAATAACAGGTTTTACACTAAGACCTATGACCTGTACAGTAACAGATTTTTGTCCTCAATAACAGAATCAAGTATAGTTTTCAACTTGTAGAGTAGGTTTTAAATCCACATAGAAAATGGCTGTTGCTCCCATGATGTTCCTGTCACTCTAATACCAGTGGTTATACTTTTCTAGCCCAGTCATTATTGTAGCATACAAGGTTCACATGTGGTTAAGATTAGTGATTAATTTTCTCCTCCAGTAGCATGCATATCACCTTCTAGCACCATTAAATGAAACTTTAAGAGTGAAACCTCAAAATGATTGTCAGATTGATTTTCACATGTTCTGTGACTCATGTATGTGGTGTATTCAGCAATTGAATCTTATTGTCAAGATCTGAGGGTAATAGAAATAATTGGCAATTGCCTGTAATGTCTGGTAGTCTAGGCACCTCACTGATTAACAAATCTCAAAAAGAAAACCTATTTCTTTCACTGATTTTAATTTGTTAGCATGTGGTACCTAACTGGAACATTGCCACCCAGTGATAGAGTAACTTCATATTAACTCATTTTATGTGTGTGTATTTTAGAAAAGCTTCTACTATAAAGAGTTTCATATGACAAGCTCAAAATTTCTATATTGTTAGTGTCTCTCACCTGTTCCCTTTGCTACTTTGCCTTCTCATCCCCATCATATATAACCCTTCTATTTTTATTCTTCTTCTTAAATCCTTTATACAACTGCCTTATGTATCCCCAACATTAAAACTCTCCTTCCCACAGTCTCTTACTTATTCCTTATGTCTATGGAAATTATAAATGGAACGCACAAAATTGGCAATTCAATATTAATATCCACAAATGAGAAAAAACACGCAACAATTACCTTTCTGGACCTTAGCTACCTCATCTAGGATTATTTTTTTTTTCCAGCTCCATTCATTTAGCTGCAAATGTCATGTTTCTTATTCTCAATATTCAGTAAAAAAGCACCTTTTACAGTAGAAGTTGATTAATGCAAAAACCCACAACGGGCCTAAGTGCAGAGAATAGGAAGCTGTGGGATATGCAGCCCTACACAGGATATTTACATTTCATCCCTCCCTCCCAAGCTACAGGAACGACTTCAGAATATCATAAAATATCCTAAGAGACAGAAGCAGTAGATGACCCCAGGAAGCAGTTCCACAGATACAGCATGGCAGTTACTCTATGAATTCCTAAGACTGGCATATGCTCAAGTTAGATAAAATCTTTTCATGGAGAGAGAGGTAGGCATGAATTTGTATCCCAGCCAAGGGATGGTTGGCAGTTGTCATCTTCTGAGATAGAATCAGTTCACTAAGGGTGGGCTTGTGCTGGTCTGACAGAGCCGTACATACGAAGTATATAGTGTGGTGATATATTGTTTGCAATCTAACAATTGAAGATTGCCTGAAAATCAGAGGGCACAACCAGTCACAGAGTTAGCTATAGAATCCAGGCAGTGGTGACTCACACCTTTAATCTTAGCACTGGAAAGGCAGAGACAGAGATCCTTCTAGATCTCTGTGAGTTCAATGACATCCTGGACTACATGAGCTTAATCCAGTCTAAAAGAAAAATGGACCCAGTCTGTGGTGGCACATACCTTTAATGTCAGCGCTTGGGGTCTCATACCTTTGCTCCCAGTGCTTGGGAAGCACACACACCTTTAATCTCAGTATTAGGAAACAGGAAGTGATGTGGCTGGGCAGAGGAAAGAATGTAAGGGAGGAGCTTGGTTTTTTCTTTCCCTTTCCAGCTGAGAACTCAGAAGCACTAAGTCTGAAGATTCGTGGAGACAGGCTCTTCCCTTTTAGGCCTGAGAATTCAGTAGTGGTGAGAAGTTTCTCTAGTGGCTTGTTCCTCTGGTTTTTGATCTTTCAGCTTTACCCCAATATCTGGCTCTGTTTTTTTTTTTTTTTTTTTTTTTTTTTTTTTTTTTTTTTTTTTAAGACTAATTAGGATTTGTGCAACAATATGGACAAAATTGATGGGTTTCGATAGCAAAATGGGGCTCACAGTTGTGGTAAAAAGGGGGGATAAACATGGTCTAATGGCATTATGCACAATTTTCAACTAATAATGATGAGATAAATAAGGACTTCAGAGAGGGCAGTGTCTTCAGGAGTGCCTGGGTTCAATTCTCTAAACATACATGGTAGCTCACATTTGTTTATAACTCCAATTCTGGAGAGTCCAATGCCTTCTTCTAACCTCTGGGCCTCCAGGCACATACATGTTACAGAGATATACATGCAATCAAAACTCCTGTACATATAATAAAATTTTAATGAGATAAATACTTAAATAAAAATTCTGAAAGCAAGTTATTTTGTAAGTAAATACATACCATTAAAAATTAGTCATCCTTGGCGAAAATAAATGCACCAGGTACATCTATCCACATGCTGTACTATGACACTTCAAATAAATTCTTATACTCATAATTCTCATTTCTTTCTAGAGCGCACCATTTGGACCCAGTAGAGATGCTGACATTCGTCTTGAGCTACAGTGACAATTGGATACCTTAGTTAAGTAAACTTAGAATTACTCTAGCAATATTTTTCATTATCTCTATATATTTCTTAAATCAATTTATATTTATTTATTTTCTCTTTTCTTGTTTAAAAGTCTTTTTTAACATACCCACCATTGTTTGCCCTCTCTCTCTTCTTCCTTGTCATTCCCCAGCTTCCCTGTACCCCATGCCCCCACCTATTCCTCAGAGAGGGTAAGGACTTCTTTACCTGAGTCTCTGAAGTCTGGCATATCTCGATGAAACTTGTCTAAGATTCTTGGAATATTTCCAAGTATGTTACAAAGTGATCAGAATAGTGCTACCAAAGATGAAAGACATTATATTCTAACATTAATCAACATTTATTAAGTCTGTTTGCCTACTCAAGCCTCCAAAATTATTCTAACCAAATCTTCATGTTTAAAAGTGCTATGTAATATCAGGGGGCAAGTAAATAATCAGAGTCACTAAAGAGTAAGATGTCACATTCAGAGATTTTTTGACTTGCTGAGATGATTGCTACCATCTACTGCCTTTACTTATTTATGTCATGCTATATAGTGGGATTTTTATTTTTTTCTCTGTGTGTTCTGTTCTATTGTAAATAATTGTCCCACCTACTGGTTTAATGAAAATGCTGATTGGCTGAAGGCAGACAGAAAGTGTGGGCGGGGCTACCAGACTAAGAAAACTCTGGAAACAAGAAGAACAGGGCAGGAACGCCACAGAGATGCCAGAGAAACCAACAGATGCAGAGGTCAACCATACTGCTCTGAGAAAAGGTACCAAGCCACATGACTGAACAGCGTAAGAATCATGTTAGTTTAAAAGCCAGGGCTAGCTAGCAATATTCCAGAGCCATAGGCTGATCAGTATAAAATTAATACAAGACTTTGTGTGATTATTTAGGACTGCTGTTCTGGGATCTTGGGGCAAGTCTGGGCCAGAAACATTATGCAACAATGCTATCTAGATATTTGATTATTATAATTTTAGATGTAATATTCCTGTTATGTTTTACACATAGTAAGAAGAGAGGAAAAGAAAGGAACTTATGTGGACTAATGTATTTCGTGTGACAGGGGGTCAGAAATGTTTCCTTAAATTTCCAATTATGTCTCTCTCCTAAAGGCTGCTTTCCTGTCTACTCAACTGAATCTAAAACATGTCTGGGAATGAGCCTTTAGCACCTTGGAACAAAGACAATATTTGACTTTCACATAAATAAAATGTGATAGACCACTAGGTAACTCATAAGGTATGCTGTGAATATCCATCTTTAAATAAAGGAGCTGTTTTGGGCCATCACAGGCACCATAGAAGAAGTAGGAGGAGAAATCAGAGCATAGGTAGGAGAAGCAGGGCAGAGTCAGGCAGATTGAACAAACTGATTAAGGAGCAACATGTAAAGAACACAGGTGAGCTACGGGCCACGTGGCAGACAGTTTAAGAACAATGGGTTGATTTAAGATGCAAGAGCTAGCTAGCAATGTGCCTGAGCCATAGGCCAAACAGCATAAAGTTAATATAAGCATCTGAGTCATTTCTGGGGTCTGAACAGTGGCGGCAGGCAGCTAAGGGGTCTGATGTAGCAGGGTCTGGGCCTCTGGCCGCCTGGGACTAAGAAACCCCATTGCTACATGAAGTTCTTAGAGGCCATGCCTGAGCCTAAACTTATGGGAATTTCTGTGATCGTGCCAGGTTGTGTGTTGTCCTTGGTCATCTAGACAGCCATTTACCGCTTACTTCTCTGTGTGGCCTAATATTCTTGTTCCCAAGAGGTAATAATTTTTTTTTTAACATTGAGAAACAACAGATTCCATTATAACCCTCATCAGTAACCTTTCATCTTTATACACCCAGATATTATCATCCATCCTTCCTTCAGGATTTTCTACCCTCTTCTTCCCCCATGCCCCACTTCTAGCCTTCAGATCATTTAATCAATTAGGTAGAAAAATTACTGAGGGAAAAATTAAAGCAGACAAACTCAGAGGTTATCTCAGCTGGCTCTACTTGGTTTTTGATGTGCACATCTCTCTCATCTAATATTGTGGCTTCTTCTTTACCTGCACAACAATGTGCATAGCAGCCTTGAATAACCGTGCCCATGAAGCATCATGCACACTCCTATTTAAACAATAGCCTAGGTCTGTTCCCATAATAAACACCAAGATTTCACATTTTTCAAACATATTTTCAGTAAATCCTGGTCTGATAGAAGGGCCAGCACAGTCCAAAGTAGTTCTGGATGTCTGTGAAGTAAAGCAAAAGTTGGGCCCTCAACTGAACCTTTAGGGAGAATCCTTATTTACCACTCTATACCTATTCATAACTTAGCATTCACATAAGGAAAAATCAGATGTATTATGTTAAGGGACATGTGCAATCAAAAATAATTATATAATAATCAGAACAAAGTATTAGCCTTACTGTACCCTAAGTAACTAAATTCCTTATTCTTTTGAACCCCAGAAAAGAAAATCCCTCACTCATGTGACCCACCATCAGTCTTTATAGATATCCTTTTATAATTTGTAACATTGATCCATTTGAATCAAATATCATGCTACATTTGGGAATCCAAATGAGCTCATTTCAATCCTTTGGGTACAAGATTAAAAACCTGGAAGTGCCTGTCCATGTCCCTGATCATCAGTAACATTTCCCTGGAAGCTAAAGTCAGAGGTCTGAATCAGAGATCATAGTTTTTCTCCATCCCTGTTTACAGGAGCTAACTTGTTTCACATGACATTGAATTTAAAATGCCACTGTATACACCTAACTTTGTGTTTTCTTTCAGAACACTGCAGGCTGCTCCTCGGTCATTGTCACCAATCACATGTTCCCCTAGCTGGGTGCTTAGTCCTCTTGTGACTTGGCACCATGCAAATATAGTAATTTTATTTACTTTCCCTGATTTACAAGATGGCAAATCCTCTAATTAGCTTTCACAAGCATTGGTAAGCCTATCTGCATCTCTTGATTAGAACGAAGCAAACATTTGAGCAATTCTCTTATTTTGTATATGTCTCTTTTCCATTCCCCACCCCAGAACCTAACTGCCCCATAACCCATACATATTTCTACATATTCCTAATGCGGTTTCCTTACCTGGTGCCTCCAGATTGTTTAGGACAGCATTGGAAAAGTCTATGTTGTAATCCAAAACCACCCCTGTGATTCTGGGTACCACTTTTCTGCTATGGAAATGATGCTGTGCTCAAATTATCCCTCGGAACCTGTCCATATTCACCTACTTGGATTTATCTTTACTGTTTTGAATTAAAAATGAGACTTCATCATATAAGAGCTCCCTCAGTGGTTCTCTTAAAATTTTGTATGCTGTGACAACTACTGTACACACAGCTATGTGTTCATATACTGGTGAATATGATGTGTATGAACATGTGATCACATATTAACACACAGATAGAGAGACAGAGACAGAGAGAGAGAGAGAGAGAGAGAGAGAGAGAGAGAGAGAGAGAGAGAGAGAGAGAGAGAGAAACAGGAGAGGCAGTGTCCCGCACCTATTTCTCGCCCGCAAGGAAAGACGCAGTACACATTTAGGACCCTTCTGCAGTACAGCTTTAATGGGTCTTGGGGGAGAGCATTTAGCTTACGGAAAATGGAGGGGAGGGCAGAGAGAGGAGAGAGAGAGAGAGTGAGGGAGAGGGAGCTAGGCTAGGCCCCGGAGTGGTCCGGGCCGGGCCATCCGCCACGTGGCCTAGAGCCCGCGCCCAGGAGCCGGGCCAGCGTCCGTGCGCACGGCGGGGCGGAGAGAGAGAGACCACGAGGTCCCGCGCCCGATTATATATAGGCCAACAGCGCCTGCATTAGACGTGTCATCTTCCTATAGGTTGCGGTTCAGTATCCCACATGACGCCACGGAAGAGGCTGAGAATCCAGTCTCGCGAGATCACGTGAGCACGCATGCGTACTCTGACTCAGGCGGGTTGGCCAGCGCCAGATAATGGCGCCACCTAGAGGAGCTGGAGCCAGCGGCCTCCAACAAGGCAGAGAGGGAGATACAGAGAAAGAACACATAAAAACAAATAAGAGAGTAAGCAGTGTTGAAAAAAATTGTCAACTTTCCTCTTAACTAAAATTTTAAATTTAAGAAAAGTGTAAAGTGATTTTTAACTAAGAATAATTTTATTTTAAAGCGTTGATATGCACTTACTTCAAAGATTATTTATATCACAAACCTTATTGGCTGACTTTAGTTTGTGATAATTAGGTAGCTTCCTGGTGAAAGATTAAGTAGGGTTTTAACTTGTGGTTTGACAGAGACGTGCATGAAAGGAGTTTAATGTCCAGCACCTTATGATATCAGAGTTCACAGAGCCTCATCATTACTAACCCTGTGAGGGCTCAGGCAGCAAAAGGATAGACGTGAATGTTTTCCACTTCAAAGGAATATTCCTGCATCCATGTCTGTTTTTTGAGATATCGATAAAATTAAATCATAGCTATTTTAAGCCCACTAAAAGCCAGTCATCTCTCCTCTCTGGCTTTTTATAATAAGGTTCTGGAAAATGGTTCGAGATCTCAAAATAAGAGCAATCTTTGGATTTTTATGTAAAGTTTTGCAGTGGGGTTCCCAGTATTTTAGGTACATGGGATAAGGAAGGACCCAAATGAGGTGAAGTGTTGTAGGAAGGTTAATGGCTACAAGATTGAACTTTTGCTTTCTATTTTCCTAATCCCTAAAAGTGACCTTTATTTATGCCTCACCCACTTTTCTTGTGTCCCATTATTTGATTACACTAACACTTTGTTATTTTCAGTGACTCACATTGCATTGTGCATTTATGAATAAGTCCTTTACACTTAATCTGAACATGAGTTTCGCCTGGACATTGCACGGGGCCTGTGTTAGTACATACATTATGCAGGATTCATTTTATCGTTGACTGTCTTCCTGTTACTACATTAACTATTGTACATGAAAATCATTTTGTAGAAATAGTTCTTCACAGTGGGAACAGCTTGGGCTAAGAGCTTATAAATCAGTGTCAGAGAGATATGGCTCTCAGTTTTGTCTTGGTCACATTAGCCACTTAGCTGTGGACAAGTTGCTTTAAACTTTTAAACTGTGATAACTTAGCCTATAAAAATAATGGGGAAGTATCTACCTGATACACTTGTCGCACTGTCTAAATCTGATGGTATAAGTTGACATAGTGAATGTTTGGCTAGCTGTCAATCTTGTTTTATTGTTTTAAAATAGAAACTGATACTAAGTACCTACTCTCCAAGTAACATTACCAGTAAATCATCAGTGTCTACATCAAATTAATATTATAATATGCTAAGAAATGTCCAAACACATTAGTTATTAGACCAACACTCTTGCTAGCTTTTATTTTTTTAAATATTATTTCTTGCTGCCTATACCCTAGTTTAAGGTGTTTGAAAGGAAACTTAAATTGTAAGAGTCATCTATGATGACATTGCACTGATGTATGCTGTCTGGAGAGTGGTGAGCTCTGTGTGACTCAATTCTATAATGTATTGCTAAGGAATGGAGTCCAAGGGACAATCTTTAGCTTCCTTTGTGTTATGGACTAAATTGCTGCCACCACTCATTTGAGATGTCAGTTTTGGTTAGTAGTCTACTCTTTAATACTAAAAAAAATAAAAAAACAATTGTTTTTCAAAGGCAAAGCCTAAAAAGCCTACTCTTTATTTTCTTTTTTGTTTACCAAGGCAAGTTGAAATTTTGCTGGCTAGGAAAAGTCTTAAATGGTATTAATGATCTTCTGCATCCATTGTAACATAATTCAAATTTTTATTCCAGAACAATGAACATTTGTTTTTTTTTTTAATTTACAACCTGACTAGTTCCTCTTCTCCTTGCCCATTCCCTTCTGCTCCCCTTCCCCCAACCCACTCCTCGTCTGTCTCTCTTCAGATACTGGCAGTCTTACCATGGATATCAACAAAGCATGGAATATCAAGTTGCTCTAACAACAGGCAACTCCCCTTGTATCAAAGTTGGACAAAGCAACCCAGTATGAGAAATCAATTACCAAAGGCTAACCAAAAGATTAGGCATAGATCTTGCTCCCACCGAAAGAAGACCTACTAGTTAAATAAGCTACATAACTGTCACATATGTGTAGAGGGCATAGGCTGGTCTCATGTGGGTTTCTCATTATCTGTTCAGACTCTGTGAGCTCCTATGATCTCAGGTTAATTGTTTCTGTGGGCTTTCTTGTGATGTTCTTGATGCCTCCAGCATATGTAACCTTTCCTTTCTCTGTTCAGTAGGATTCCCTGAGCTCAGGCTAATGTTTGTCTGAGGATCTTTATATCTCTTTCCAACAGCTACCGGATGAAGACTCTCTAGTGACAATTGGGGTAGTCGTCAAACTATGAGTACAGCAAAATATCGTTAGGCATCATTTTGTTGACATTTTTATTTTCTCCATAGTATTTGCTTCTATTCAAGGTCTCTGGGTCATCCAGGTATTGTGTCTTGGCACTCCAGGTTCAGGATTAGGCTCAATCTCATGGTATGGGTCTCAGGCTGGACCACTAATTGGATGGCCACTCCCACATTCTTTGTGCCATTCTTACCCCAGCACATCTCATAAGAAGAACAGACTGTAGGTCAAAGTTTATGTGGCTAGATTGGTGTACCAATCCTTCCACTGTAGGTCTTACGTGGTCACAGGATATGACCACTTAAAGTTATATATCAACTATTGCTTGGTGTTTTAGCTGGGGTCATCCTTGTAGATTCCTGAGAGTTTCCTGTGCAGCATGTTGCTAACTTACCCCAAATGTACCTCCCCACCTTCATTCATCTCTTTCGGTGCTCTGCCACACCATTTCCAACCTGATCCCTCATGTTGCCATATCTACTTGCCCCTAGTTCCCCCAAAAGATCTATTTTATTTCCTCTTCTCAAGGAGATCCATGAGTCATTCCTTGAGCCCTCCTTGTTAACTAACTTCTCTGGGTCTGTGGATTGTAGCATGGTTATTCTTTATGTTATACATTCAGGACCACTAGACCAGGGGTGGCCTTACCCTTTCTGAGATGTAGTCCCTCACATATATTTTCAATTAAGAAAATGTACCACAAACTTCCTCCCAAGTCAATCTGGTGGGACATTCTCTCAACTGAAATTTCCTCTTCCAAAAATGACTGTAGCTTGGGTCAACTTGACATAATACTAGCAGAGACCTTGTAACAAATGACTTAGAACCACAAACAACAAAGAAGCTTCTTTTTGCCAATTTATAACTAGTTTCTTCATATTAGAGAAATACTTGAGAAACTGATCCAACACTGACTAGTAACAGTATCTAAAATTCCTTTGGAAAGAAACAAGTTTCAAACTCAGTATCAGGATACACATTATTAGATTTCAAATTTGCAGCCATAGGTGACAACAAGAACTGTTGGGTTTCTATTGAAAAAATACACAAAATCTGCTGAGAAATAAATCTGGACATCCACAAACACATTTACTACTTATGTGTACATCACCATAATCCTGCTGTGTGTACACAGATGTCTGTCATTGTTTTGTCTATAAACAGGTCATCCTGGGCTAGAGAAGATAAGAAGGGAACATGCACATTGAATTACTTCAATGCTGATTTATGCCAAGGCTTAGAATTTTTAAGTGGCAGTATTTCTCCTGTGAACCCAGAACATAGTGTATATTTTAGACATGGCTCTTCTACTCTCTGATGTAAAATATTCCAGAATCAATTTTAACTTTCATTGACTTTCGTAAACACTGAGAAGGCCATATCAGGAGTAGAGATCTCTGAGAAACATTTTGAAGGACAAAGTTGAAGAAGGTATGTCCTTCCTTCCCAGCAGCTTAAAAAATCATGTGAGACCAAATAAAGAAATGCAAAATTCCATGAAGTTATATATATAAAAAAAAAACCTTTTGATCCAACAACAAATCTTATATCCTAGCTTAATGGATATCTAAAAATGGCAATTACCTAATGGAGCCCTGATTTAAAATATATTTCAGACATTTGTCCCGATAGTCACCATTGTCTACTGATTAAGGGATAGTGGGAAATCTAATGTTCCTCCTTGGGGCACACACCTTCCTGGCAAATTGAGGCCAATTTATGTGATTGTTGAGTGTGGGATACAGACCTGCATCTTGTCTCATAAAGTAAACTATGAACTTTACTTGGGTCATTAGCTTCCAGGAATGACCTTTCCATCAATTTCTTAGGTGACATCCTGGTCTGGAGACTGTGAAGGCGATTACATAAATACAAATCTGTCCCCTAAAGGGAATTTGGATGGCAATTTATCATTTTTATGACATCACATGATTAGATAAAATGTAAGTGAAGAGACAGATAGGGTCTAGTGATTCAGAAATGTGGTTGAACTTCCCTTAAAGGATGTGTTTTTCAGAATAAATGAGAAGAGGAAGGGAAGTTTTCAAGGACATTCATTAAAGTTCATCTCATGAATCAACTGAGGACATTCTAAAAAGTACTCCACCACTTAGATTTTTAAATTGAAAATAGACCACGGAGAATTGAGATGATTATACTTTTAATAGTTTCTGGGAAAAATTCATGTGGAAAATATAAACCACATAAATCTGATGAAAAAGCACCAACTTTGTGTAGACGGTTTGAGTATGGGGAAGTTAGCATCATCCTCCCCTTGCTGGCCCCATCCTCACACTCACTGGATTTTGTTTCTACCAACCTCCCTTTGAATTAAATTAATAGTTGCCAAAAAACAAAATTAGAAGTGTCTGGTAAGGAATTCTATAGCATGGCCATTTCATAAAACATTCTGAAGGTATTTCTTAGCAATAAAAACACATTCATTTAACATTATAGGCCTGCTATACAGGTTAAATGATGAACGTTCATTTGAGTTCTTGGGCAATTTTTGTTTCATTTTCCAATTGTTCCAGTGGGTCATCATGTGGGTCATCATTTTCAAATAAACAGTGAAGTCTTGTGGTGTCTGAATCTCTGTACCTGAGACTACCTACAGAACATTCCGAACAGTCTTATATGCAGCCCTAGTGAGGTTATGGAGTTGGGTCTTACAGGAGACCTCAGTCTACAATTTCATGTAAAAGTTGCTAATCCTTACATCCACTCATAAGTCATTGGGAAATTTTCAAAATAATAATGACTGCGAAGTCCTTCACCCCATTCTTAACTTAGAACATATGCAATATCAAGTGTTACATATATATGTCAAATTTATGATTGACTTTCTTACCTCCTCATAAAAACAAACATTTTCCTGGGAGCACTGTCTGTTGAATTAACACCGCTGCCCTTCTATGTACTGAGCCTAAAAATTTTAAACATCAGATACTTCACTTGCCACTGAAGCTGTCCATGCCTTTTAGCTCCTTCACCACATCATTTTCAAATTTCTCATACTCTTTTTATCTGTTAATCTATCAACTATGCCTTCATAACTCTATCTAGACATATGATTCTACACAAACTTATCTAGGTTGATGCAAGGTCCTGAGTCCTGAGAAAACTTCTCTTGCCTCCATTAATCCTTCAAACCTTCCCATAGAGTAATCAGATTATTCTTCCCAAAATGCCTGGACATGGTGAGCACTAATATCAATAGACTAGATGTGATGATAATCTACTCATAAATTGAACAAATTTTTATTGGTTAAATGGTACTCTCATGGCACTTTTCTGGTCACTAAAGATATAATAAATAAAGCACATTTTCTGCCCTCAAGAAGCCTAAATCCTCACAAGCATAATAATAACAATCTTTAAACACAGTTGAATAAAAATAAGAAAGTTTAGCATGAATGTTTATAATTATATGAATAATTTATATTGTAGACCTAAATATTGTCATATGTAAGGAATAATTCATATGTATTACCTATAAACTTCAAGTTAAGCATAATTTCTATTTCACTGAGTTAAGTATGGTTTGGGTAGACTTGCTAACTTGCTTGGAATGATGCCCAGTAAGAATCAGTGTCTATTAAGTGCTGTGAATATTCACCTTATATATTCCTCCTTATATCCATGATCTGTCCCCACATCTGTTCAACAGTATTACCTAACACATATTTGTCCCATCATACAATCTCTGTAATAGCTTGATAAATAACTAAATAGCTTGATAAACATCAGTTTAAAACACAGTCATCCCACATGAAATCCTTTGTTGCTGATATTATTATCTGTTCCAATCTTATAACTTATCTTCAAGTCATAAGGGGCCACTCACCTTTTCATAGACCTCATTGTTGTACAAGATTTCTGGCCCAGGATTTCCAGCCTAGCCTTGTGGCCCAGACCCACAGACCCACAGTCCTATAGTCCCCGCTGAAACACTCAGACACTTGTATTAATTGTACAATGATTGACCTGGGGTCAAGGCATATAACTTGCTAGTTCTTGTTCTTAATCTAACCCATGATTCTTACCCTGTTCATCCATGTGGCTTGGTACCTTTTCTCAGAGCAGCACAGTTGTCTTTTGCATCTTGTGCAGCTCAGGTGTCTCTTGGCATTCCTGTTCTGTTCTTCCTGTTCCCAGAGTTTTCCCAGTTTTGTAGCTCTGCCCACACTTCCTGTCTGCCTTCAGTCAATCAGGGTTTTTATTAAACTAGTAGGTGGGGCAATTATTTACAATGTAACATAATCCCCCTATACCACATTTTGCTTTATTTTCTCTGTGAGATATCATCTTGAAGTCAAGAAATTTCACTGTGTGTATTTGTCTCTCTATGTCATTTATAAAAATCTCATCCAAAATATATGAAAGCATCAGCATCCCCCCTCCCATCCATACACAACTCAGTTATCCTTATATGGTAAAGGGGGTTATATATCACAGTATGACCCTTAGCTTAATCTACTTAATTAGTATAATTTGTATGTTAGTATAATTTGCTTATATTTCATCAATGTAATTACTCTTTGACTCTTATATGACTTTATTATAATACATTGATAAAAATGCTTTATATATTTTATAAATTCACAATATATAATCTAAATTGGGAACAGGAACACATTATCTCTTAAGTTTCACAAATAAGTGACCATTAAGCTCTTTTATTCCCATCCATTTGAGAAGCTTTGGTGGAAAATTTGAAAGCTATAAAATTAGTAGCAATTATGGCAAAATGTAATACATAAAGAGATCAGTTTGACTTGCTTAAAGGGAAGGACAGAAAAAAAAAGTGTGATTGTGTGAACTGTCAAACTGACATATCGAATGATGGTGTGAATACAGCTCCCCCCTCCATCATATCCTTCTTCTAGGCTTGGTTATTACAGAATTCTCGGTCCCTTCCTTGGAAGCCACAATAGTTCTTAGGATTTTCTTTTGGCTGCTCCCCATAGATTATTCTAGAAAGCATGGGGAATGTTTGTATTAAGAAGACAGTAAAGTTAATGGCACTTTTCACAACTGTATTCTATAGGTTGGTATGCTATAGTACAGTGGATATTTCTGAAGGCAAGCAAGTCTTTGGTCTGAAATATTGACTTTATAAAAAGTGCCTTCGAGTGGACCAGCTGTACTCTGTGATCTGAAGGCCTTCTGCCTCCTGTTCCTCCATCTCTGGTACCTGTCAGTGTCCTGTCAATCTATTTCTGGCATTTTACTTTGCTAAGAAACATCTTTGAGTGACAGGAGGGCAATTTCTAATGCATAAGGCTTCTTAAAGGCCTTCTTATTTTAAGCTGCAGGATAAGTGAATTGGCCTCTTGCTTTCTCCTAGGAACTACTTGCCTTCAATATTTCAATTAAAGGTCAGAAGGTGAATGAAGACACTCTGGTGGTCCATTACAGTGTTTTGTTCCCATCATGAGTGAATCTGTTCTTTTACATATACGCCTCTCAACCTGTTCAAGGTCTATGTCCCCCCCCACATTGTGTTTCTATTTTAAAAGTGAGAATTTTCACAAGGGTTTTGAAAATCTCTCAGCTTTATTACCACCACCCAAAAAGGGAGAGACTTATTTATTTGTAGATACTTACAAAAAGAAAATGGAGTACTTTTTAAAGCTAGAACCATGTTTAAAACCCTTACCAAAAATATGTTTATTAAAGATAAAATTCATGGAAATCAAACTAAAAGTTAAAATTATGTCCCTTTTCTGCTCTGTTTTTACAGTTAAATGAAAAGAAAGAATATGCTCTGCTATAAAATGGCAGCGATTACACGCTTACAGTGTGCCAAGCTTGACATGAATTAATGTATGTAACCCTTATTAAAATCTGAAGCAATATCTCTATTAATACTCAGGCCTCTACAGACAACTGTGAAAATTGCCAGAGGTTAGAGAAGTCAGAAGGGAAGTGCCTGATTTTAATGTGCATGTTCTTTATCACCTAGTCAAGCCGTTCTGTAGTGTAGAAGCTGTATAGGTAATTTGAGAAACCAAGCATTTAGTGGCCTGGAGTTTGGAACATACTCATGGCTTTCAAATCTTCATTTGTTCTACGTATGCTTCTGTAAGATATTTTTACTAACACATTGATCTTGTCACTCATAAATGATCCATTTACAATCTAATACATGTTTTAATTCAAAATCAATGTATACATATTGATATCTCATGACACACAGTGAAGATGGAAATCTTAAAGAACCATTTATTTGACTAACATCAAATTTGCTCCCTCCTGTGTAAGACTCTGTACTGCGAGCTGCAACAGACATCATCTTACAGAAGCTCCATGGTTTTCATGATTTTGTTTAAACTAGAGTGGATCACTCTGTATAGACATTGAGATGAATTACACCTAACAGATGCAATGAGTGACTTTAGGCCACCAGGTTAAAATGTACAGAACTGAGAGCTGATCTCTGATAATGCTCAAGTCCCAAATGTTTATCACTCACTAAGTCACATAAAGTATTCGATGGTTTTATCTTCAGGGAATGTATGCCATATATCACTAGAAATCTAATTAGATTAAATGGTTCAAATTTTACAGGTGAAAGTCCCTGATGTATGATTGGCTTGCCAAAGAAATAAATGAAACTTCTCAGCAAACCCACCTTATGAAGCTCGCTGACATCCTTATGGCTAATTCATCAGCAGTGCAGGGCACTGAGATCAAACTCTGGACAGAAAACACTATCTGAAAGGAATCGTTTAATCTGGTGAATTATAAAGTAGATTTTTTTTTTCTAGTTGTGAAGTATGAGACTTGAACTCAGTGAGTTTGACCATCTGCAGAAGTAACCTTATAAAATAATTAATTCAGAGCTATTCATGAAGATAGACTTTTTTCTGGATATAGTTAGAATCTAATCAATAGTTCTATAGTGAAAGCATTAGTGGAGGATGATAACCTAGATAAAGGGTAACAATGACCTTTTAAGTTCTCTACTTGCCTCCAACTCTAGCCAGATGTTGGAATTGGCAAATTGATCCACTTATATCCTTATACGCAGTTTAGTGTTGTTACACATGAACTTTTCCTCTTTGGATCAGCTTCATATATTGAAGTAGTATTTAGACAACCTATTCAATGAGCACAATTTCATTGCATCAAGTGAAAATGGTGCCTCTGTAGATGCACAATTCTGTAATTTCCAATAGTATATTTGGCAGAATGACCAAAAAGACTGACGTAGAAAGAGGAAGAGAAAATGAAGATGAAAACGACAAACACAGTGACTCATGCCTATAATCTCATTGCTAGGGAAACAAGACAGGACCTAGGGCTTGCAGAACAGCCAGGAAGTAGATCAATGATCTCCAAATCAGTAAAAGACCCTGTCTTAAAGTAATAAAGGGAAGAATGATAGAGGAAGACAGCTGAATTTGGCCTCTGTGTGTATGTGTGCACACCCGTAAAAATAAAAAAGCTGAAAATAGGTAACTGTTGAGGGTAATAATAATAATAATATATTTATTTGGTCTTCGTAGTAAGATATCAAGACATTCTGTTATGAGTTTTATATCAAATATATAATTTATGGATATTTCTCTCTGTTACAAATTAAATCATAAAAGCTTTATTGCTTTTGAAACCCTGATGATTGATCTGCTACATTTGGGTGGGTGCCACCAGAATCCATTGCCTAAGCAAAACAAACAAAGCTTTGTATTTCTTTTCACAAATGATGCAATACCCTTTCTCCATTACATTTGTGTGTAATCCATCTGAGTTAGCAGCTGCATGCAGTGGGAGGCAGGGATTCCACCTTTTCCTTCTTTATTTAGATACACAGTTGTTCTGGCATCATCTAAAAATATTTTCCTTCCTATATCTTGGATTGGTACATGCATTATAAGTGTCCCAAGAATTTTCATAACAAAAAAGTTTGGCTGTATGTACATGAGGAATCTTGTGGTTTGTTTGAATATTCCATCATTACAATAGTCAGTATATTTATGATTTGTTGTCTTAACATTTTAAAAAGTCTGCTGAATGTTATTGCAGTTTTAAATATTTTATTGCTAGTACTTTAAAATGTTCCTAACTTTGCTATTTGCAATTTTATTACATTTCTTAGTTTTTAAAAATACATTTATTTATTTTTATTTAATGTGCGTTGATGTTTTGCCATTGGCGTTGAGTTCCCTGGAACTGGAATTACAGCACTTGTGAGCTGCCGTGTGGGTGCTGGGAATTGAACCTGGGTGCTTTGGAAGAGCAGTCAGTGCTCTTAACCACTGAGCCATCTCCTTACATTCATTAGTTTTAACAATATTTTGTGTGTACAAGTTTGTATGTTGGCAAGCAACACAATCTAGAACTTTTGCATTCTGTTTACAATAGTAGTGATGATAACTGTTGGACAAAAGTGATAACATTATGGCTGGGGAGATGTTTCAGTGTTTAAAGTGCTTTCTGTGCAAGTGTGAAGACTGGAGTTTGGATTCCCAGAAAGCATGTGAAAATTGTGTAGTTGTGGCAGTCAGCCAGTATCACAGCACACAGGACACAAACAGGAGATTCTGGAGCAAGTGGGTTAGGCAGACCAACCAGAATGGTGAGCTCTATTCAGAAAGAGAGCATGCCTCAATAGATGAGGTGGGGAGGAACTGAGGAAGATATGTACCATCTGCTTCTAGGCTCTACATGCACACTTTCTTACCATGGAACTTCAGGTCTCGTTTGACACCTTCATCTTTGTGCTAACAGATGAACGCCCCTCTTTCTTTAACTGTCATCATTAAATTGTCTTTTATTTTGTTCTTATTTTTTTTTTCAGTTCCCATGTGGTCTCTTCTTTTATGCATGGATCATTTAAAAATGCTTTATTCAGTTTCTGAATATTTGGGGATTATCCATATCTCTTTATGATTCCTTATTTATTACAATGTAAAATTCCACAATGTTTATATTTACTGAGGCTTGCTTTACGGCTTAGTTATAATCCATCATTGAATGTAATCCATATGCTCTTTGTGGAAGTTGTTTTTACAAATGCAGGTCAAAGCTGCTCAAATTTTCCATTTAGTCAATGTTTTCTAACTACATGTCTTATCAATTATTGACAGTGAGCTATTTCATTATCATTCTACACCCTTTAAAATCTTTCTCTTTGTATTATAAAATATTTTCTTATGTATTGGGGGGTTATACTTTAATGTGTGTGTATTCACTTTGATGACATTTTGGCGAAGTACTCATTTTTTTTTCTATTTAATATTTATTGTTTTGAAGTTTTTCTTGTTATCAGCATAGACTAATGAAACACTATGGTTATTGGATCTTTTATCACAGAATATAATTCAATCATGTTTTCAGCTGTCCATACTTTTCCCAGATCCTTCTCACCTTCCAACCTGTTCAATACAGACTTAATGTCCTTTCTCTCTCAACCAAACCAAACAAACAACAAGCAAGCCAAACAGCCCCATTCCTCTCCAACTGATAGCCACGTGTTCTTGAAAAATTAGTTTTCTCCAAGGGAGTCTCACTGAGGAGACAAGCTTCTTAGTAGGCTGCTTGGACAGACAGCAGTAGATGGCCAACACAATATAAGCTCTACAGCATCTTTGGAGGTTCTTTGTCTCATTATCTTGTCAGGGCATCATTTTTTAGCCTTACAGGTTCTTTGTGTATATACTATGGCTTCCAGTTTGGTGTTTTATGGAATTTGTGTGTATAGAAGTGTGCATCTCTCTCTATATGTGTTTCTTGTGTTTTTTATTCGGCTCTTTTTCTTGCTTGGCTGTTTCGTCATGTTCCAATTTGCTTGGTTTGTATTCATCTTTTTCATTTTATTATTATGTGTTAGGCGCCTGTTAGTTTTCTAACAAGATAAATAAAGGGTGTGTATTTGGGTGGGAGGGGGCATGGGGAGGAGCTGGGAGGAGCTGGGAGAGGGGGACTGAATTAGGTATAGTGTATGCAAAAGATCTATTTTCAATAAAAGAGAAAGCTTAGTAAAAAACAAATAATAAGCATACAAATTCCACAGAAAAACAAAAATTGAAACAGAAAGACAAAAATATGTGTAAACAAAAAGTGTTTTTGCACACGTACAGACACACACATGCACACACACACACACACACACACACACACACACACACACACACACACACACACACACACACACATTGAATTTGTTTCTGTTGTCAAAAAGGAGTATAGCTGATATATCCAGTGTTACTCCATTAGAGAAAACTGATGCTCCCTTTTCCAGTGGGCATGAGTTGCAAATAGCTTCCTGGTTAGGGGTAGGACCCTGTATCTACTATCTCTCTATATACTGGGATGCCATCTGCTTAAACCTATGCAGGTGTCGGACCTGTGCACAGTCTCTCTGAGTTTGTATGTACAGCGTGCTGTTGTATCTTGAAGACACTGTTCTCCACATCTATATTTAAACTCAATGATTTTATTATAATTTAATATATTTCTGTTGCTTCTTTTTTCCAGTTCCTTGTCTTCTTTTATATTAAATAAATATTTGATTTCTTCTTTTGACTTTTCATAATATCTTTTTTAACCTATTTCTGTGGATTTTGCTCCAGACATCACATCTATTGGCTTCAATTCGCACAGCAGTTCAGAAAAGCATGGGCCTAGCACAGGTCTAGGTAGCATCAGACTCTGTTCATCTGCTTCCTCTCTATTTTGTGTTGTCATCTACATGTGTCACCCAAATATGATGTGAACCAACATGCACATTAGGACTCACCTTCTTTTCTTGACACTTTTAAAATTTAAAGCCACAGTTTCCTTTCCCTCCCTCTCTTCCACCTGGCACATGGTGGGGAGGTGAAAAGAGGATGGGAAGGGAACATGATGAATGGATAGTAGAGGAGGGGGAGAGACAGAACAACAAAGGAGATATCTTGGCAGAAGAAAACATTTAGGGGTTAGAGAGAAGCTTGGTGCTAGGGATCCAAAGGATGACCCCAGCTATGAACCACAGCTTCTTCCAGTCTTGAGGGCTTAGAGGTGTCAATGGAGAAAGTGAACAATTTTATTTGCATATTGTATATCGCTGTCTGGTCTTTCAGGCGGGCTTGCCTGCTAATAATGACTTCTCCACTCCTATGTTTAATCCTACGTACTCTCTTTTCAGAGTTTCAAAAATGGAAAGTTTTCCAGGTATAAATGTTTGATCTACATTTTCCCCTTGAGTAAATTGACGGTGACATGTTACTGCTTCCAGCTGTGCTGCTTTTAAGGCGATGTCAACTGATAATTTCTCAGTGTGTGAATCATGTGCTTTCTTCACTTTCTCTTTGTTTTTGATAATTTGGTTATTGTGTTTGGGGCATTATTCTGACTTGAGTGTTCTTGACGTTCTTGGTTCTGTAAATTAAAGGTTGCTTTCAAATAAAATTCTAAGAAAAATCAGTAGGATGAGGCAATTAAGTCAACCCAACTTATACATAAAGGGTAGTCTGGTAAGTGACAGGAAACAGTGAAATATAGGGTTCATGAATTTGGTACCAGGATAGTTCCTGAGAAGCAAAAATGGAAGTGAGATTACACAAATCACCTATAATACAATTTTTCACACACAGAAACAGAATTCTTTCCTTTGGTAAAGGCCCTTGAAGTATTTAATACAGTGATAGGAAACATGTCTATATATACTTGAGTTTTCATGAAATTTATAACCCGTTAGTGTTACAATAAAAACATTTAAAGTTTCTAAAGATTAAAAAAAGTGCATCTCAGGCACTATATGGATTTTAGACAATAGCAAATTAATGCCTTTGAAAATAATAGAAAAATGATTTTACCTAGGATTTCTATATTCTCTTATCTTAATAACAATGAAGCAAATGTCAAGATACCAGTTGTGTGAACACTGAAATCATTGGTTTTCTATACGCTCTATCTTCAGAAACTACTAGAGGCTATTACTCAGTAATCTGTGGACATAAATTAAGAAAGATTCACAGAGTCTGAAAGACATATGATGTCAAAAACTGCCACAAGGAGAGTCACAGCAAGGAGCCTGCAGTTGCTGAAAGGAGTATCCAAGCAGACACCTGTGAGGATAAGCAGTCCTCCTGAAACCCATGGGTCTTCATGAAATTTTCTAGGTTACACCAACTTTAATGGCTGTGTTAGAATATAAATGAACAGGAAGAAAATAAAACACAAATTGTTAGAAATTCAGTAAAGGTCAAAGTAAGAAATCAGCTTAGATTACTTAAAATTTAAGTTAAATGAAAAATAACACAGGAAAAAAATAAAGCTTTCATCAGTAAAATTATAATTCTTATTTACGCAGTCAAAATCTGAGATGCAGCTCATTGGGAGGGTGGGGAAATGTGTAGTGTGTATATCTGCTACAAAATGAGGAAGAAGTCAAACCAAGTTAGAAGTCAACAGTCAAAATCAGAAACACATCATTCATATGTGTGTGGAAAACAAGTAAGCTTCAAAGGTGTCTGACCCCTAGAACTGCTGGATCAGGGTGAGTTTGGGAGTAAGCTACGATACCCTATTCACTTCATATTACATTATCCGCATGTATAATTTGTATGCATCTAAAGAATAGGGCCACCTTGAGAAAGTATTCCATTTATACAGTACAACCTGTTATGAAACAAAGAAGCATATAACAGTGTCTGTTTGGGGTTTGACACTCACACCATCAGTTAAAAGGCATCCAGATGGCAAGTTCAACAAGAGATTTTATTTTAACGAAGGTCTGTATATTTTCGTGTGGAAGCTTCACTAGAAAATTCTTCACACTATCTTGTTGACCTTGCTGCCCACTGTGCTGCACAATATTGACACCTCTGTCACCAGCACCTTCAGTTAATTGGCCCCAAAATGCTGTCATCACTTTAGGAACCCAACACTGCACCCTTGTGGCCTCAAAGGGTAAATGCCCCTTTAGTGATTACCAAGGGTCATTTTTCTCTGGAACTCAGATTTTTCAAAGGATTTAGTGACCTTAACAGAGCAGTATCTATGCGTTCTTATTTTAAGAATCGAATAATTATACTCTGTATGGATTTTGTGCCTTAAAAATTACAATGGTGTGCAGCTGCTAATTGTGAGTGAGTAGTAGAGGAAAAGACTGCTCCCAATTAGAGCACATGAGCTTCAGACAGGCTCTGCAGAAGCCTGGTTTCCTACATCTTAGTATATCTGTTAAGATGCTTTTAAATACCAAGCCCAATCTTTATTTACTTTTTCTTTGCTCTTTTGACAGCAGAAATGATATTGATCTAACAGCTAGCCCAATGAACCTGCTTCAGATTCTGTCTTGATCAAAATGTGTGACATGGAGACCAAAGCACCTTTGGAATATCTCAGTGTTATATTGTTTCCATTATAATGTCTAAAACACATAAAGGTCCCGCACTCCCCCTAAAATTAGTGTTGACTTTTTATTTAAATCCAATCTTCATACAATAAACTTCATGATCTTTAGGCATACTTTTCGTGAATTCTAACAAATCTGTCAGTTATAAAAGCACCAATATATTCAAGATACAGAATGACCTCAAGATACTTCCTTTCTCATAGGCTATCTAACCTTCTGCTATCTGGCCCATGGCAACCAGTTACTTGACTGCCTTTATTATAGTTTATTTGTTCAGGGTTTCATATAAACAAAAACAAATTTGTGGGGTTTTCTTAGGGGGAAGAGGGATAGAGTCTCACTTATTTTACCATAATACCTACAAATCTATTTTCTCTGTGACAATAAACTTTATTATTTATCACTGAATAGAATTGCAAGTATGAATATATTATGATCTAGTAAACTGTTTCCCAACTGACAGTTTTAATTTCCTCTTTAGTGATAATGAACAAATTTTCTATTGTAATTTAATTCATATTATAAATTTTTTTTGTTGAGATATTTTCTTCTAACTTCAGGGCAGGCCAAGTAAATGTAACATTAAAGATACTGCTAGATTTTTTTTTCTAAAAATTCTATGATATATTAAATTTTACCAACAATTTAAAAATTCTAATTCAACTTTATTTTTTTAAGATTTTTACACAATTGTTTCTTTCTTATTCAATGTGAGCCCTTCCAACAGTTACTTAATGATATTTTGTTGTAGTTACAGTTTTTGTTACCATGGTCACCAGGGCGTTGCTGGCCTGGTTCTCTGTGATTCTTCAAGTGCTTTGGTCCTCAATGTAGTGTCTGCTAAACTCTTCTGCTCAAATTGTATGGGAAATTTTTTATTATATTGATTATTTTTAGAGTTCATTTGATACTATTTTTTTGGAATATTTTGTCTCAATGACTCACTTTTTTACTTTCTAAACTTTTAAAGATGGACTGCTTTTAGTGAAGTCTAATTTGCAAAGCTAGAATTGTTTGAGTTCTTTAAATCACAATTAAGAATCCTCTACCACATGAAGATCATGGTGTTTGATCCTTAAAACAAGTTTATGTGTGTGTGTTCAGGTAAGACTGCATATGTGTGAATGAGTGAGCATGCAGTGGCTAGCAGACAGTGATGTGGGATGACTTTATGCTATAAATATCACTGGTTAACAGAGGGACTGTTTTGACCTGTGGCAAAGATTCTTAGAAGTAAGCAGGAAATCCTAGCGTAGATAAAGGGGAAGGGGGTCAGAGTTAGGTAAAGATGCAATCCAGCTGTCAAAGAAGCAAGTATAATGGAGTACAGGTAAACCACAGGCCGTATGGCAAGGCACAGATTAATATAAATCAGTTAAGTTGTAAGAGCTAGCTAGCAATTAGCCTGAGTCAAAGGCTGAACAATATGTAATTAATGCAAGACTTTGTGTGATTATTTGGGTCTGCTGGTCTGAATCTCTGGACTAGGCCAGGCCAGAAACTCTTACCACAGACAACCTCATGTGATGTTCTACAAATATCAGTTTTTTAAATTAATTTTTATTACATGAAGTATAAGTGATGCACAATCATTTCTTAAACACATTGTTTTCCCTGTTTAAATAACCATCTTTTGCATAATGTAATTGACTCTGCATGTTTGGGGTATAATTTTGGACTTTAGCTTCAACTATTAACATCAGAAATAAAAAACAAATACATACAATTTTAATAAATATCACACCATAATTTTTATATGTCAACCTACTATGCTTCAGAGTCCTTGTAATAGGGTCTGAGAGGACCAGCAGTGCCAGTGGAGACTGTCATTGGCTGTGGGGGGAGGGCACAAAAACAAATACATTTGTGACTTGCCATAGGACAGGAGTGTTGCTTGGTTATCAAAAAGAGCAAGAGTGGACCCCATCAGCAGCCCTGCAATAGTAAACCCCGAGTTAGCGCGCTTTCATACTGCCTCTAGCAATAAAAGGCTCAGGAGAGCTGTCAGCTTCCAGGATTGCTCCTGCCTGCTATTGAGCTAGCCTGTCTGCCCAGGGTAATGGAAATACGTTGTGGCGAAGTCTGAGCTACAGAAAAAGTAAAAAAACAAAACTGCCTTTTGGATCCATGGAGCGATCAGAACACATCTGAGCCTTGCCTGATTCGCTTGTTGGGAATTGTCAGAGGACCCTTCGTGGGTGCACTTCCGCTGGCAGCGCTGTTCTAGCCGAACAAAAGAATCAAACAGAAACACCAGTGTGGAGTGACTCCTTGTCCTAAGCGCGCATGCCAGTCCACTTTGATCACAAGCTGCCTGTATTAGCATTCCGTCCTGAAGCAAAAGCGGGGCTATTCACACTGCTCAAGAGAAAACTTCCCGAGAGTCCTAATGAATTACTGTGTTTGTTCGACAGTTGTCAGGTGTTCCGAGTGGTTCTAGCGATAGTACAGTGCTGTGTGTTTTATGAGTGACAGTCAGGCTCTGCACAAAGAAGATCTGTCCTTGTGGGTATGCTCTGCCCATCTTGGAAATCTGAACACATCGGTAAATCACTCCTTCAATGAACTTGGTGCAGACTGATTTAAAATCACTCACTTTGATTCGCCCGGCTTCTTAGAAATTTTTGCCCAAAGCTACACAATAGTTAAGACGTTGAATGCAGATGCAGAGCAAATGGTAAAGACATCTACAAAGAAAACTGAGTTCATGGGAGGTCAAAGCAAAACGGAATTCACTCAATTACCATTTTCTTTATTTTAACTTGAGGAAGCTTGGATAACTACCAAAGCTGATGGAGGGAGGCAAAGCTAAGTTGAGTGAGTTGTTGGGAGGCCAAGGAATAACAAAGGGGGGGGGGGGGGGAGCCGTTTACACTGCGGTCAAGCATCTCTAAAATCAAATTACAGTGGAGTACAGACTCTCCCTATGTGAACCATTGTATCCATACACCATGCTTACAGTTTGTTTTCTTCCTAAAACTCAGTTTAGTAATTGCCTCAGAAATGCTTTTATTTGTGCATGGTTGTGAATTGGCATGGGTGGCAGAAACTCTGTTCTCTTTATGTTTAAACAACAACCTCTTTTGGAAAGTGCTACTGATGTAAACTTCCAGTTTTCACTTGAATACACAGTGATAGGATGCCATTCCCACATATGTTTAAAAAAGAAAAAGGAAATTTGGACAAATTCTGTGTTTACAGTTTTTCCTAAACCACAGAAGGAAAGACAACAATGAGAAATTGTCCTAATTGCCACAGAGATCACTGAGACCGCCAGGCTGACTAGGCCAGTGGGACCTTTTTGAGACAGTAATTTGACTACACACTGTAACACTAATGACGATTAAGAGTTGTCCTAAATGCTATACTCTGCCTAATAAATATGATTCTGGTTTTGAGGAGAAGCAGAATGCTTGGGCAGCACCAGAGAACATCAGGAGACACTCAAATGGAGGGCACCTACCACAGGACAACCTGGCCATTCAATGTGTTTGTTTGCTATGTACAGCACAAGGATGGGGTTAGCTATCCTTGGTGAGAGGTCCCTTTAGGAAAGCAGCATCAGCTGTCATTCAGCAGTTGTTAGCCTTTGCACACACTATTTTCATCCTAATCACACCAGAGAAAGGTTTGGCCAGTTCCCTGAGCCCGAGTCAAGAAAAGCTTTGCTGTTCCCACAGGCCTAAGGCATTGGGGTTCTTGGTGTGTATGTGCCCAGTTAACCACACACTCATTTGGGACTTCATCCATTGTATCTCTTATTTCTTATTTCTCAAATGCTCCCATGCAGCTTGACTTCTAATCTTGTGGCATGGTCTCACATAGATGCTTGGTGTCAACAGACTTCTAAGAATGCTTTGAATAGATTTAGAAATCTCAACACCTTTTCTTTGATTACTGATAAAGTGGATGCCATCATTTGTTTGTGGCTGAAAGTATTTAGAATTCCTTAAAAAAAAAATGCCCCCAAATTCCTTCTTACTCCATCTGAAGAGATACATTATACTTTCTCTATTTCTTTTTGTTTGTTTAAGTACTATAATGTGGCTGTGGTTTTGTGTGAAGGCATAAAATTGGCTTTAGGTGTTTTTCTCAGTTGATTCCCACTTTGTTGGGACATAATCTGTTGCGGAACTCACACCTTACCAATTCTCATTAGTCTAAGTAGTAGCTTGGCATCCCCTATCTCTGCCTCTTGGGTTCTGGGAGTACAAGTGACTACTCCAACTTTTAGATAAATTTTGGGGCTCAGAATTCTCTCTCTCCTTCAGTTCTGACCTAGGATTTGAACAGAGCATAGCCTAGGTTGACTACTTTGAAATACTATGCCTATGTTATAAGGAAGTTGGTTTGGTTATGTATTGAAACCACGCTGCCTATTTGGCTTCAGTTATTTCAATTTGGATTAGGACCTGATTCTAACTCTCAAAAAGACAACATACAACAAAAGGTGTTTTATTTCTTTATTTTTTAAAAAATCCCCTATTAAATTTCACATACTCTTATTTGAGTGCTTTCTGGTATCTATCTTATCATCATCTATCTAATATATATTATATGATATGCATATATATGTACATCAGATCTTACACATAAGGCCCGAAGCCTTATTTCATATCTTAGTGCCTTTTTTCAATTCCACCCATCTCCAAGCTCATAGTTATACTGGTTCACTCTTCCTGCCAGACTTGTGCCAAAGCCACTCCATAGGAGGCCTTCCAGATATGTCAGCTTCTACACCAGCTTTGAGAACATCAGTTGAGTGAGAATTGGCAGGTTAATTTCACTCATGTACCCATATATAAAAAACTATGTTGCCTTCTGACTATAGGTGACACCTTTACAGGATGAATCAAAGCCTTTCCCACCTCCAGGTAAATAGCAGACACAGTGACCCAAGTACTCCTGGATCACATCATCTCTAGATTTGGCCTGTAGTAGACCATACAACTGGACAATGGGCCATCCTTCATTTCGTGGATCATAGAGCTCCTGTCAAAAGCTCTTGACATCTGAAAGCTTCACATTCTCTGTCACCTGAAATCCTCAAGAAAAGTTGAAAGGGCCAATGGACTCAACAAACAACTCACCAAGCTCTCCATTGAACTCAGGTTACCTTGGCCCTCCTTCCTCCCCATCACCCCCACTTGCCTTCAGGCCACCCCACATTCTCCTTCAGCCTTCCTTTGGAGCTCCTCCAAGGAAGGCCCTTCCTCCTCCTTAATCATCACCTCTGGCCCAAACTTCTCCACTGACTGTGTACCTCTCTATCTTTCTGAGGTCCTATCTCCATTCGTGTGCTGAAAACTATCTCCTGCCCCCATATCAATGGTTCCAACTGACCCCGAGCCTGCCCCACTCTCCCTGGGTGACAGAGGAATCCTTAAACAGGTAGCTCCTATGTCTCTTGAACCCCAATAGACAGGACCATACAGTGTGATTCTCGGTACCCCTTCAGCTGCCAAGCTCCTGAGGCATCCATGCTAGTACCATCTCTTCAGGCTCAAGTAGGCACCTTTTCAGGAGACATAGTCTGTCCAGGAGCTGAGACCCTCTACCCTCAGGTTTTCCAAGATGTCCCAATGAAGGGCCTATCGGCTCTTCTGCCTTGTACTTCCATCTTTGTCAGTAGAGCTGGGACAGGTATTAATGGTCTATTTTTTCCTTCCTAGCAACTTGTCTTCTCTGCTTCCTCAAGAAACAGATGCCCAAGTATTCCACGGTGGCACGTATCTAGATGGTCCTCTGCTCACCTCCTGCTGAATGCGAACTTACCAACTTCTGACCCCTCCTTTCCCCACATCAACCACATGCCCACAGGAAGTAGTTAAACATAAACCAGCGCCTCTATACCCAAAGAGTCTGGAATGTTCTGGTGGAAGTCCTACTTCTCTCTGCCCAGATCCTGCTCCTTAGGAAGTCCCACCAAACACAGCTCCTTCCCCAGAGACGTTCCAGACAACTCCCACAGGATATTTAAACTGCACCCCAGAAAATAAACATGTGGTTTTTCAATGTCCTTTTTCCCATCTCCTCTCTGGGGGGTCTGGAAAATCATCCCGGAAGAAAGTACCCTTTGAAGCCAGGCTTTTTAAAATTTGGTCTGATTTGGATTGTTATGTCTGCAGAGAGGCTTATGGGGGTGGAACAAGCTATCAGATATAAATGTCTATAGACAGATAAGTAGATAATAGATAAATAGATGGATAAGTAGATAGATAGATAATAGATAGATAGTTAAATTTTAGTATCACCACTTTTAAAAGTAAATGTTCTTACTTCCTGGGATGTATTGTGTCTCTTTATCTTATGTTTTGAAAGCAAGTCTCATCTTGGAGATTGTTAGTTTAATTCTTCACTTTGAATGTGACATCGTCCTATTCAGCTGTGGTTTGTGTTATATGTATTCTACTCAGTTTGTGATCGATATACAGAGGAAGGAAGGAAGCAGGTTCCGGCAGACACCAACCTCATTTAATCATGATAATTTTTCATGTTAGTCCATCAAACTTTGTGTTACTTATCTCCAGAGGCTGTGCTTATTTCCAAAGTTTATTATGTGAAAATGGACCAACATCATCTGACTGAAAAAGTTGAGTTAGCTATGTCTCAACTTCATTTCTTTTCTCTGAAATTCATTTTTCTCCTTTAGCATGTACAATAAGGTTGGCAGGTAAAGTATGAGTGTGTCTCCCATTGCCCTGTTCTCTATTTTTAAATACTACATTTCCAGTGGAGAATTCCTCTAGGGTCTTGTACAGAAGAAAGTGTCAAGTATTCTGTTGGCATTCTTCTCCCTTCTCTACCTAGTTTATCTAAAAAGTGAATTAATCTACGTGTGTAGAAGCCTGATGCATGCCTTTTAGAGAAACACATGCTGTTAAGCTCTGAAACATTCTGGTGAGCTTTAGATTTTAAAAGTACATAGATTTTATCCAAGTGGCGTGCATTTGTCAGGCATTTTTTGAGGTTTGTAGAAAATTTTATTCTTACCCTAGACATAGTTTTTAACTTTTCTCCCCAGTTCTTTACTTAGGCAGAAAAATTAAGTAAACATCTTATTATTCCATCACAATGGGAAATTCTCCCATGAGTTAAGCTATTCCTCATTCTATGACACTTCTAAGAAGAGAATTAAGAATTCCCCTGACAGTTTTATTTTCTTTCTTTTTTTTTTTGAATTGCACAAGAAGATTGACCCTAAGGACTCTCACACACTAGGCAAGCCCTCTTCCTCTGAGCTATAGCCCCAATCTGCTCTGACTTCCATCTCCAAAGATATGAGGAATGTTTTTTTGATATCATTTTAGTGCATTTTAAAATTAATTTAATGTTTGTTGAACTGTTTGAACACACATCACCATTTTATCCACCGTATCATATGCTATATTTAAGCGTTGTTTTCTCTAAATGCTGTTTGATGTTTTTATTTGATGGAACCATACTAAAATATTTTTACAGTTTTTATAGTACTGCCAAAGAATTAAGAGATCTATTGAGATTACTCTTTGTCTAATATAATCCATATTTTGAGCTGCAAATTAATGTATATCTTGACCATTTTCAGTTATGAAGGTATTAAGTCTTTCATCAGGAGCTGGAGTTCAATATCTTTGAATGCCTCTTTCATCCTCACATATTAAAAGATTGTTCCTCACACAGCAGACCCATGCTGTGACAAAAGGAAGCATTTGCAGCTCAGTTTTACATCCAGGTTCCATAAAAAATGAATCTTTAGGTTCAACATTCACACTCACATGGTAGGAAAGAAGTGTTACAGAAAGTGAAGAAGCCCTGTCAGTGTGTACTCACAGGAGACATATATCTTTGCTCCCACAATAGTAGAAGTCACCAGGCAAGTGTAGTGTAATATTGGATTGTTAATATTTGTGCCTCCTACTGTTTTAATAAAACGCTAATTGGCTAGAAGATAGACAGGAAGTATAAGCGGAGCTACCAGCTGAAAAAACTCTGGGAACAGAAAGAGCAAGGCAGAGACATCAGCAGAGAGAGATACCAGCCGATGCAGAGATAAGAAGTGGAAATGCTCTTCTGAGAAAAGCTACCAAGCCACGTGGCTAAACAGATTAATGAAAATGGATTGAGATAAGATGAAAGAGCTAGCTAGCAATGTGCCTGAGCCGCAGGTCAATCAGCATGAAATTAATATAAGCTTTTGTGTGATTATTTGGGGCTACGTGGCAGCAGGTCAGAGAGCAGGTCCAAACCTCTGGGCTAGGCCAAAAAGTCTGGGCCAGAAACTTATTATTACAGGCAAGCATGCTGCTACTTTGTGGCAATGAGTAGAGACATTTGGAAGGAGCTGAATTGACTATGGATATATGTTTATGTAGAGAGACACTTTAGGTGATGTGAAAATAAAGAGCTCAGAGATGGATGAATCATCTGAATTTCCAGAGGATCCAGAGATTACAAGTTGGGAAGTAAGATGTTGTGATTGGGAAGAGGTGGAATGCAAGATACTCCTGAATCCTGAACACTGCAAACAAACCCTAGCTCTGATTACAAGGCAGTGTGTTCCTACTGTTAATGGTTTTGAGTCTTGCTTTTATCAGCTGAAAAATAGAGTTTAGGCATCAAGGTGCCCTGAAGAACATGAAGAATACAATGTGAGATGTGCAGTTTTGTAGAACTGCCTGCCTTGCAGGGTTTAGTCAGGAGTATGTGAGGCAAAGTCAGATAAGGCCTAACTGGTGAACATTTACTAAATATTGGTTACTAAATTTGTTTAGGTATTATCAACTAAGTACTTTTAGATATCATAAATAGCATAGATAAACAAAAAATATTCACCATGTTAAAAATTATTACATTTATATTTCTACCACTGTCTACAGAATTTGTATATTATTATGTCAGATGGTTGATAGTCACATGACTGTCTTCTCAAAAGAACAACACATATATTTATATAGCTTGTTTTCCTTACGGATACTTTGCTATTAAAAACAGACTTGTTAAACAAAAGAAAGCAGCTTTAACTAGTACAATGCTGTCTTTTAGGGGATGATTGAGGAAGTCAGATGGGGACCATATATGGTGGAGGAGGAACACAGCAAGGTCATCTACAGTGAGCTGATTTGCACACTAACTGCTTCGGCCTCAGCGAGGCTGTGGCTGGTCCTGTGGTCATGCTGATTTGCTGGCCCACCTATCTTTGGATTTATACCTAAGTTTTATGAAATCACAGTTTTTATAATCCAAAAGTATTGAAAACTCAGTAAAATATTAGTTTAACCTGAAGTGATCAGGTTCATTCTACAATGGTATGAACCGATCAAAGAATCAGTAAGAATGCCCAGTTTTGCAAAAACCACCACCAACTAACCATCATGGGTTTAGTGTCATGGTGGTACTAATAATAATGTTATAACATCTGGTAGATCAGGAGACATGCAGTGGTGACCAACAAGTGATGGTAGGGGCATCATTGGCTAACACGGTGGTACTCACCTGATGCCAAGCAATTCATCATGTGAGTATAGTTAAAGGAAATCTATTTCCTCGCATACCTGACATTCCGTAGTGACTCAGAAGCAATGGGAAGAGCTTTGAAGTATTGGATACATCTTTTTTTAAGTGGGATAACAATGCTGGTAACAGAAATGCAAAAAGACAATTGAGAATCAAAATTTCGTGAGGGTTTAGCGATGAGATGCATCAGATAGCAGTGAGTAAGCCAATCAAGGCTTAGGTAAGTTGGCCATGTTCTGCTTAAGACAACTTGAAAGTGTAAAAATGGCTACAGTGAGCGAATGGAAACCATGACAAAGAGTGTGATCATTTTGAAAAAATTTTATTTCATTTTTTATGTATTACTGTGTGTGTGTGTGTGTGTGTGTGTGTGTGCTTTGCATTTTCTATCTTTAGGTCCACATGGACATTACTCAGTTTGACATCTGTCCTGATCATTTCAAATATTTAGATCATGGAATCTATATAAAGGCACTGCATTTTGTTCCTAAAGCTGAACCAGTCAATTGAGTAAAGTTTTTTGTTTTCTAAGAAAATTGTAAGAAGCTTATTCTACAAAAATGGCTGATTTTTATTGTTTTTCTCAACAGTGATTTTCTTGTGTCTTTCTCAAGTTGTGCAGAACAGTGGTCCAGCATAATCTGTCTCGGGTGCACCTTTTCAATCATGAGGTTTCTATTGTCAGCAGCTGACGACTTCTGTATTTGGACCAGCTTTCCACACTGCAAAGCCAGAGCTAGCTAAGTGTTAAATTACAGATAATTGTTTGTTTTACACATTGGCTTCCACCTGCCCTTGTTCCCTTCAGCAATTGTTCTCCCTGGCAGCTTCTCAAAGTGTGGATTCGGAGCACCTGCATCAGCCACTCAACCTCTCATTTCCAAAGCAGCTTCCTGAACTACTGCTCACAGTTCTCTCTACTTTTCTCCAATAAAGTTAGTGGATGGCTGCCATTGGCTTTACTTGGAGGTTTCTCCTTTTTGTTTCTAATTTGTTGTTGTTGTTTGTTTGCTTTTTTTTATTTTTTTAAGTCTCCTCTTTTGGAAATATGCCACTTAAATAAACAAAATACGGTTTTGTTCCCAGGGATCCAATGCTGGATTTATACAACTTGCAAAAATCAGATAAACTTTGTACATTCAGTATGGTTGAAGTACAAAGTTAAAGTTAACAAGAAAGTGAAAATAATAATAATAATACAGCAAAAATGAAATATAAAAACAGAAGTAATAAAATTCTGCAAAGATTCAATAATGAGACTTGTCAGTGTACAATGGGGAGGACTAGCCAGGACTGCTTGCTGTAATGCTATACAGACCCCATACAGAGATCAGTAGAACAATATAACAGACTAGGAAAGACGAAGAAAACACAAAAGGCTCCTTCTGGCACTGCTCAGCTGAAGTGCAACATACACCCAAGAGACTGGCAAGGGAACGGTTGGAGGTAGGTCGATGGGACAAACTGTGAAGAGCCTTGAGGGCCATACTCATAGTCTGTACTGTCATCTCATGATGTATGTGACATTTAGGTTGCCTATAAATTTAAAAATGTAATTCTCACACTTACTTCATCTGGGGTCAGGTCATGCACTTAGGGTTTATTCAGAGAACCATGTTTGATGAGGAAAAAGAACACAATAAATACTAAACCTTTTGCTTTTAGGGAGTCAGCATGTAGGCACACATTAATGGATGCAAAGCAGTAGGGACCCAAGAAATGTATTTGATATAGACTAGGAAGTTTCCCAGCAACTGGGTCTTGCAGCAAATTGAGACCAAATTGTTAGTATGTTCTGTGGTAAGTATGCTCAGAGGGTAATAGAAAAGGTGTGGTGGATTGGTGTAGCAACTTTTAGCTGAACTGGAGCTATATCCCTCAAATTCTGCTTATCTGTGCCATTTGGGATTTGTATAGGCCTCAAGAGAATTTCCTGCAAGTTGTAAATTGCATAAATGAACTGATAGTCACTGTAATCTTCTCAAGTCACTTACAATGTTAGGACTGTAAATTAAAGCTTTACTTGCTAGTGTGGGTTAGGACAGACTTGTAACTTCTCCATCTTGTATCATATCTGTATCATATTTTCTGAGTCTTATATTAGTATGTGTGCATATCTATGACAATTCTCCATGCCCAATCATGTAAAACAAAACAATAAACACTTGGCAGGTCACTTATATTATCAGACTTGAAAAGAATGACAAACAAGGTATATTCCAGTTCTTCCAGGCTTGGGTTCGCCTCATTCCCTTACAGTTGTTCTATTCAGCTTCCAGTGCTTCGAACAGACACCGACTACATTGCATTGTGTGGTGCATAGCACCAGCCTTCCACAGACTTCTTTGCCAGTCTCCATAATAGTACAAGTTTAAGTCATATTTTAAAAATATCTCTTCTTATTTTCCAGAATAAACCATAACTAATACCAAAGTAATTTATCACAGAAATAATGAGATTAAATCTGAACATTAGCATAATACTTGTAGCATGGAAAATAGATTAGATGTAGAACAGTGATTTAGACACACTAAATATCCAAAAAAAAAAAAAGAAAGAAAAGAAAAGAAAAACCCAACCCAAAAACCTCCACACATTTTAAACCCTACAAAGAAAGAAGGGTGCTTACTTGCAAGAAACATTGGTCAAGTATCCAGAGAACTGATAGTCTCACCTCTGCCTGCCCTCCATTAGTAATCTAGGAAGAAGCCAAGGTTCTGAGGACATAGCTAATAAACTTATTCATTGGAGAGGTCTCTAGAGCTATTTCACTAAAAGGTAAGCTGGTGTTGAAAGATAGAGTTGAATGTGAGCAAGGAGCAGAAACAAGAAGTATTTAGGGATTTAAAGCTAACACTACTTTAGCAATGAGTTTCATGTGGGGGGGAGCAGAAATCAGGGGTATTTTTAAGATCAGCAGACTTTTGGGTGATAGTGTTTCATGAGCCACCATGACAAATAGACTGTGCTGTTCACTGCTGTTCTGTTGCTCATGTGCAGTGATATACTAGAGTTCAAGACAGAAGTCTTCTATAGCGTCACTACTTCAAACTATTAGAGATTAGATAATTTTAGTTTAGGGAGAATGAGAAAGGAGGAGTTAACCATACACACTGACTGTGAAAACCCAGCATTGGCCTAGTCATTGAACTGCATAAATAGGAAACTTAGGAAAGACAAATCCATGCTGTCAGAGAAGGGAGATTTTTGAGAAGGAGGAGTAACATTGTAAAATGCCCAGAATGCAGGAGTCAAGTATCATCCTTCCAACTGAGGAGTTACTTCACAGAGTAACACATGAGATGCAAGAAGCTGGATAATGTGATCTGCTTTAGCGAATGAATGATAGAAAAAGCCAAAAGTCAGTGTTTTGAGGAAAAAAACTAAATAAACAAAGACTAAAAGAAATGTCAGAACAAGGGTATAATTTATTATTTATTTAATTATGAAGTTGGTAACGAGATAAGAAATAATTTGAGTGATTTTTCTGTGGACTGATCTGTGAATCAATCATGGTTTTCATTGAATTTTAGCCTATTAGTTTAGCCCGCAAACATCTTACTCTAGGAACAAGTATTCCAAGCTCTCTGTTACCTTCAAATTTTTGACAGTATTCAATATTAAGTGTTTGCTTTTCTTTGGCTCTTATGAGAATTTTGCCCTTCTGGTTATCATTCAGTAAAAATTGAGACCTGTTCTGGAATGTTCACTGCTCTTGAGGACAATCCTGACTTCAAAGTTATGTATTCATCATACATCTCTGAGTCTGTATTCTTTTCTGCTGTGTGACTTTTCTTGAAAATACATGTACACATGTCTTCTATCCTCGGTCAGAGCACTGATGAAAGACTAGAAGAGAAAGAGAGAGGGGGAAGAAGGAAGGAAGGAGAGAGAGAGAGAGAGAGAGAGAGAGAGAGAGAGAGAGAGAGAGAGAGAGAGAGAGAGAGAGAGAGAGATTCTTTCAGCTTCTGCTTAGTGAACCAATAAGTTTTTTTAGGGATTACTTGCAGAAACACAGGTAACTCAAAGGAGCATGGATGAGTACGGCAGCTACTGAAAAGCTGACCATAGCATATGGTGAGGAATCACAAATGCTTAGTCCTCAAATTCCCTGCACAGTTTCAGGCTGCTTCATTGACAAGAGAACCTTTTCTCTCCCTACAGTGGTTACTGTTCTTAAACAAGCACAGCTATGTTAAAGTCTTACTTCCCAAGTCTTCAGAATCTCTTAGGAGCAATGTTTCCATTAAGGGGATATAGCTGTACCCATGATGTTATTTAATGCTCAGAAACCCACATGTGATCTTTTTATAGTAAGACTCACACAAATTCTTCATATAGGTAAGACAAATAAACACTAGGTAATTTTGAACATTTTAAGTAACTAAAATAAGAGCAAAATGCACGCGTAGATCCGGGCACATAGAAATCACTGGGATGGTGTTTTGCTGTTAATGCTATTTTACATAGTTAGAATCTAAATCCAGTGTAGTTCTATTAGTTCCCATATTTTTGTGAAATTTACTTTCAAAATAATAAGAAAGAACCACACAAATTAGTTCATTCTTTCCATTGGCTAATAATTTACAATCACAGAGAGGTCTCACAAAGAGCATCTGCCAAAGACTAAGCAATTAATCGGTGACAGAGCCTCTTCCACCACCAATAGATACAGTGGTGTCTAATACGAAAGTGGAACTTCTTGTGTCTGGTGGATTCATTGGGATAAAATTTTGTCGTAAAGCGACTAAGAAAGAAAGATGTGCAATTTTGCAAAAACCATTTTTCAGATCCAGATGGGAGAGCTCTGGATTTGGTCTGTTTGGTTTGTATGTGGAGGTATCACTACAAGAATAGAAGATACGAGAAGACAGAGGAGCAAGAATCATGTCTCCGTGTTACACAAATTCGGCCTAGAATAAGTTCTGTTAGTAAACGACAGAAATGAAGGAGAAATGAGGCCAGAGACATCAGGTTTTAAAGATGTTTTGACGGGCACATGTGAAAAACAGCATTGGTCAGTTCAGATAGGAAATGTAAATTTATTAAAGTCCATTACAAAGAAAATGCTAAAAAGAGATAATGGCTTTAAGATTGCTTGTCTGTTAATAAAAATGCAAATCTCTGTGATTGGAACCTCCGGTCATCTGACTGAAATCTGGGCTCTGAACCAATGCAGTACACTGAATCTTTAGTCCTTCAGTAATCAATTCTCAGACACTGTAATCACCTTCTGGCTCTCTATTAATTATCATCTTAGCAGCCAGGCCTCACAATTTCACAGCATGCCGGCTGTAGGGATGCTTTTTAACCCAAGCAGTTCTTTATCATGCAGAAGATTTTTCTTTCCATTTCTAGCTGAATGGCTTCAGAATTTCCAGCATACGAGGTAGCCATGGCATTTCAGGAATCAGTAATTAAGCTATCTACCCCAGCTGCCAGAAATTCGATATGGCAGTGGAAGGGCAATATGCTGTCCAAAGCCTGATGATAATAAGAACAGAATGGCCAGACACTTGACATTTGTCTATTTATCCATCCATCCATCCATCCATCCATCCATCCATCCATCCATCCATCCATCCACATCTACCTATCTACATATACCTACTTGTACGTGTGTATGAGAGAGTTGAAATGAAAGTCTATGGTTTATATTTTAAAAGAAAAATGACAGCCAAGCCCTTCTGGTTGGTTCATCACACACTTGAAATATTGGCTTATGCTGGGTTTCATCATAGTTATTTTCATCAGTCTCATTAAGAATATGATATTTTCTACAAGCTACCTTTCCAGTGAATTATTTTCTGGCCTCTGTTGTGTCTATACACAATAAACAGTGTTCTGTATATCTGTCTTCAGTGCTCTATGTTAGAAATTATAGTGGACACATAGTGAACTGCACAAAATACTACAGTTTATTTACAGATTGTACCTAACCTAGGGAGGGTTTGGTTCATGCAATTCAAAATTAACTATGCATTTTTGTAGTCTTTATTATAGTTATTGTGTACATGCATTTTGGAATGGAGTACATTTTAAAGTAAAATTATTCTGTGTATATCACAGAAGTAAAATTTCATGGGATAATATTTTTGAATAATACATTACCTTGGATGAGTTTTCAAAGCTTGTGCCACAGTATCTGCTGCTGTAGATTTCATGATTAGAAATTTTCCATCCATCCACCCATATATTCACCCATCTACCCACCCATCCATCTATATATCCATCCATCCACCCATCCATCCATTCACTAACACTTTTCATTTAATTTGAAAGCTGATGTTCATTTATTCAATATAGAATTCATCTTGTATTTACAATATGCAATTGACTTTAATACATAACCTACATGTGACCATAGAAGACCAATACTGTTATAATGGACATGTAAGCAAATGATGGCAACAATTAATCATAGATGAAAAGTAATCACAATAGAACACCAAACCCAAATATAAATATGTTGGATAGTTTCCTAAAAATAAGGAGTTTGCTACTAGCCTTTTAAATCAAATAAGCTATCTAGACCAAGAAAATATATGAAGACAAGGAAGAAAATAATGGCAGAGGGCTCACACATGAATGTGATACTAGTAGAGAAGTATGCCTGCCCGGCTACATATGGAGCAAACAACAAGAAGTCTCAAAGACTCTAACCCCATCAAAATATACATGAGCTTCATTTTCTTGCTTGTAAGAACTAAGTGTAGTCTCTGACTTTCCTTTCTTTATTTTTCTTTCTTTCCTTTGCTCCTTCCTTCCTTTCTCTCTGTCTCTCTTTTTTCATTTTACTCTGTGTGCATTTGTATGTGCATGCTTGTGGGATGGCAGAGGATGGCTTAGGTGTTTGTGTGAGATAGAAGATGTCTTTGATGTTTATTGGGTACATAGGATGGATTAGATATTATAACAGGATGCAGATCAAAAAATAGGGCAATCATGGGGAATAGAGCATGATCATGGAAAGAGAATTAGGAGGGGTGTAACATTATATTGGTAGTAGCATGATGAAAACTTAACTTGGGAGAGGAGTTTCTTCAGGAGAAATACATTGAAATGTGAAAGCAGGAGTCATAACCTCCACATAGAGAATGACGAGGTTCTCAGAGGAAACTTTCAATTTCCAGTGTAAATCAGATTTTTTTTTTTTTCTAGGTGTAATCTACTTTGATTTTGAACAGTGTCTTTCACTGCCTTGAAACTCACCAAATGGGTTAGACTGTCTGGTCAGTGGGGTCCCTCTTCCACATAACTTGGATTACATGCAATTAAATTCATGTTTACTGTTCTGGGAATAAAACCAAGGTCCTCATGTTGGCATAGCAATCTCTTCACCAAATGAGCTGTCGCTCCAGCCCTCTGATTATATTTCATATTCTTCCACAGATACCTGTAAAGTCTTTTTAAAAATATGAAAAATATGGGTGGTGTAAACTTTGTTCACAAATCCAAATCACTCTCCACTTACTGAATAAAACCCTGATGTCCTGTTGTCAGATATATTCTCTTTTGCTCTTACTTCCAGTCAGACTCTCCAAGCTCAGTCCTCCAGCCTTCCTCTTAAAGACTTGAAACACCCTCACAAACACTCTCTTTCACTAGATTGTTTATTTTTCCAAATAGTCTCAAGACCAGGTCTCATATGAACTGTAGCTTGGAGTTAAGAGTTAAAATAAACTCTTTATGGCCATTTAAAGAGTTGTAAAAGGGGAATGATGCCTTTGTGTTTAAAGAGGAAACCTTTTTGAATATGAGTTATTAGATTAGAGTCATCACGATTTAGTCTTAAACCTGTTTCTTTGAATGTTTATAACTTAAACCTTAAAACTCGAGCCTTTTAATAGTCAAGGGATTATCCCATGTACATCATAGTCCTGATTCTGTATGTTTGAACCAAGATTTACTGTGGAACAACTTAATATTAAACAAAAGTGCTTCATTCTGTCCCTGTAGGATAACCTTCATTATGAGAATAACCTTTATTCCCTAAACTCACGTCATCTCAATAAGGAACCTTAGAAACAATATAACTTCACATCATCTGTGTGTGTAGAGTTAACTTAATGCAAAGGGAATATAGATTTATAAATGGAAAATTATTTTATGTTTGTGAAAGTAAAACATAAAATGATTAACGAATAGTTGTGAGAAAAGCTAAAATCAAAAGGCAGAGGAAATTGGCTTGGTTAAAGCAGAGGGAATTCTTGTATATTCTTAGGGAAGTCAAAACCAGGCATCTGTCAATTATCTTAGAAATTTAAAAGGGTCTAAGTAGTGTTTTGCAGAGTGATGGCCTCCAAGACTACCAGCCATTATCTTCATCAAAAAAGCTATAGTTTATTGACTTTGAGTATCCTCTATAGAAAGAGGAAGTAAATGGCTCATTGAGCCCTTCTTATCTCAGCCACTTGGTTCTGCACCTCCTAGACAGATTTATGTTAGTCTATCATAATAGCACACAGTGTTGTGCACTTGGGAGGTGCTGTAGCATGTAGTCTGCTGAAGAGAAACTCCATCTACGTAGCACCTTAGAAGTTGTCCAGGCTGCAGTGAGACTATTCTGTGACAAGGCTCATTTGGGAGCTTTCATTTCTCATTAGTTTCCAAGGTATTTTTGCACAATACCTGAGTTTTAAAATTTAGAACGTTTAAGCTTCCAAATGAGGGAAAACGTACAGGATTTATTTTTCTGAGGCTGGATTGATTTGCTTCTATTATCTCCAATTCCATCCATTTTCTTTTTTTGCAAATGACATTTTCATTCTTTATGAAAAAATATTATGTTATCAATATGTGCCAAGTTCCCATTTTCATTCTTCTGTTATTGGACATCTTGGTTGGCTCATTGATTAACTATTAGGAAGTGTGTGGGGATACACATGGATGCAAGTATCTCTAGGATATGTTGATGTGGAGTTTTCTGGGTACATAGTGCAAAGTTGGTCATGGTAGATATACATTTAGTTTTTTTCCCCCAGAAAACATCATACTAATATATATATTTTTTATAGTGGATGAACTGGTTTGCATTTCTATCAGAAGAGTATGTCCTATCTTGATACACTTTTTGTTATTTGTTTTCATGATTATCTCATCTTAAAGATGTAGTCTATCATGAAGTAATGTCAGTAGGAACTCAAAGCAGAAACCTGGAATGCAGTGTAGAAACTTAGAAACATCAGAAGAGTGAAGTCTAGGCACTCCTCTGTCTTGGCTTGCTTACATTGCTTTCCCATATATTCCAGAAACACTGTCTCGGGGATGACATAACTCACAGTGGGATGGGCCCTTTGACATTAATCTCAATCAATAAAAAAGGCTATCCTGATGGGGACACTTTCTATGCTGACTTTTCAAATGTGTCAAGCAGAAAATAAAAAATGCACGAATGAACAAAGGAAAGCAACCTGAAAAATTCCTCCTTCATGGCTTCAAACCGAGCACCATATGGAAGGTATTGTTGCCGAGTTTGGCTGCCACCATGACATTCAGCCTTGGCCTTCTCTTGACCATCGCTTATGAGAGAATTCTTCTCAAAAGATTTTACTTCAATGACAATCACAGCTAATTTCTCAGCCCCAGATAGAGAGTATCAATTATCCCAGTAAAGCAACATTTTTATTTTAGAGGTGTTGGCCTCTTGTTAATCACAGATGATTCTTCAGCTTTAGATGGTAAGAATCACAGATTCATAATTCAAACTTTCACACAAATTGCCTTCATAGGCTGGGCCTGATCATCTACTTCTTTTTCAGTATCCCTGTCTTCTAGACTCCCACAATTGCTAATTTAGCTCTCAGTACTCAAGTGCCTTTTCCAGTCCAAAGTTCTGAATTCCTTCACAGTCCTTCTTAAATAAATATGATCAGTTTTATCACAATAGTAGTCCATGAACCTGGTAAGAAATTCTGCATTAGTTTGGTTTCTACTGCTATGATAAGAAAAAAAAAATGCCACAACCAAAATCAACTTGGGAGGAAAGATTTATTTCAGTTTGTAATTTTATTCCATTATGAAATGAAGTCAGGACACTAACACTCAGGAACCTGAATGCAGAAACTGAAGCAAACTGGCTTGTTCTCCTTGGCTTCTCAGCACGCTTTATATTTCACCAGGACCACCTGCCAGACATGGCAATGACCACAGAGGACTTGGCCTTTCTCTACCAGTAGTTAATAAAAAAGTGGCCCACACAGATGCCTACAGGTCAATGTAATGTGGCATTTTATATACTGAGATTCTTCATTTTAGATCAGCAGTTCCCAACTTGTGGCTTGCTACCCCTTTGAGGGTTAACAACCCTTTCACAGGTTGCATAAGACCATTGGAAAACACAAGCATTTAAATTATGATTCATAACACTAGCAAAATTACATTTATGAAACAAAAAGGAAAAGAATTTTATAGTTGGGAGTCACAACAGCATGGAGAACTGAATTAAAGGGTCACAGTGCTAGGATGGTTGAGAACCACTGTCCTACATGATTCTTAGCTTGTGTTAAATTGAAAAAAAATCTGAAAAAAACCAGCACAGCTGCTAAGGCAGTATTTCAACTTTTAAGTTAGTAGAGACACCTTTATTAAATGTCGTTATGTAGAATAAGCAATTCATAAATGTTGTCACAGCATCCCAAAGGAATTTGATGGTCAAATCTTATATGTTTAATATATTTTTCTTCCAGAAAGAAAAACTTTTCCATACTAAACATCAATTTCTGTTTTCAGTTTCTTTGAAGAAATGACTACATATTAATCTAAGTTATTCAAAGCAAATATTAATTACATAGCTGAATTTTTCACCTTGGCCTACAGGATCTGAAAAAGAAAGAAAACCAACAGAGCCGAGGAAACCATACTCAATAAACCAAAAATGTCAATCCAATGTTTGGAAATAGTTTCTCTTAAAAAATGATTAGAGTGAAATACCTGGGGCACTTTCATCTTTTATAATACAGGCTAAAGACGTAGGATGCTAAGAACCATGCACTCAAAAATCAATGTGAAAATGTACATGATCTTTCCTACATTCATCTACTTTCTGTTAACATTTTATTCCATGTTGATTCAAAGCTTCTGTGTTGCTTCAAGGATAAAAGTCAATTATAGGATTTGCTAAGGGAAGCTCTTAGGTAAGACTGTTCTAGAAACACAAGAGAGATTGCTTGAAGAAATAAAGAATAAAACGATTTGAAAATCAGCATTCAAACGGATTTTCTCACAGCCATTGCCCACCCTTGCTCAGAATTGCTGAGACCACTGCTTCTGTTTACCAGAAGCTACAATATTATTTTCCAGGAATGTAAGAAAGGTATTTGATTTTTACCTGTATTTTGGTGATTTAACAATATCCTTTATGGAAATTTTCTGTTCTAGGGGTTTACTTTACATGCCATGTATACATGGCAATGTTTTCATCATTAGCAACTACACCTCAGTCTTCCTCTATAAAGACTTTCTGGAAGTTTTTCTGGTGTTTGGTAAAGTTGTTGATTCCAGTTAAGCTTCTACACTAGTCCATATCCATCTCCACTAATGCTCATTCACCTTGTGGCACACAAGATGGTCTCCCCTGTATGGAGAGACCTAAAGGGTAAAGACCATTAGAACAGTTGGTGTAAGCTATATATTGGCTAGACAAATAAGATGTCAAACCATCATCTGACTCATAGGTAAATTGCATATATGTACTTCTATCCAATTTAAGACAGGTGTTCTCTCTAAAGGCCTTGCTTTATATATTGTGAATGGTTTATCACATATATCAAGAGATTAGGAACATTAAGCAGGTGACAAAATCAACAATGAACAGGGGATTTATTGTAATCAACGAGTATGCTCAGCTTTGTAATTGCTCAGAGCTTTTTGCTCCATAATTACATGGTTGCCTCTGTGCAGCCATTCAGTGGTGTTATAATTAGTGTGTAATTAACTGGAGGATTTGTGAGATACTGTAGAGTGTGCAACGTGTCTGCAGGTTGACCATGAGGATGGATAAACTACTTTGTCGATGGTTTCAAAATGCCATTAGCAGATCCATTTCAAACCTATGCAATTACTACCACTGCTTTTGGTTGGTTGACTCTTTCTGAGGAGCTATCCCATGCCTAGAGAGAGGTCACTCAAACCCTTGTGTCATTCCTTTTCCATTCCACCTACAATACCATGCATGCCCTTTACTCCCAGCCTATACACTAATCTCCATTACAGTTTTCAGTTCATTAAAGATTTCAGATTTTGAAATATATTTATATGTAATGTTGATTCTTAAGACAATTAGCTCAAACATGGAGATAAAGAAAGCTTAGACTAGTTAAAATATTTCTTTTATGTCTATATCATCTAGAATGTTCCAAACATGACCCATTTTGAGAATTGAAATGAATGCACTTTACAGTGTAACTCTTGTAAACCAAAGTATATCTAACGGTGGAAAAGTGGACAGGGCAGAAAGAGGAAAGGACAAGAGAAGGGAATAAGAGAATGTGGAAGCCGACTGAGTTCTGAGCAAAAGTAACTGGTGGTATTATTGACCATAATAAATAAGAAAACTCAGAACCACACCTTCTCTTTCATTAGTGGTTTTTATCCTTGCTGTGAGTAAATATCTGATAGAAATTATTTAAAAGAAAAATTGCTGTGGGATGGTCATTCTGTATGCTGTGAGTGTGTGTTTCTATCAAACAAAAACTGTTTTAACTTATTGAAAGACAACTTACATCTATATAGGAAATCCAAGAGAGACAGAAGAAAAAGAACAGTGTCTGGGAGACACCATCCAGCCACCCAAGAAGCAAGATGTGAAAGTACTGGTAAGTCACCAGCCATGTGGAAATACATAGATTAATAAAAATGGGTTGATATAAGGTGTAATATCTAGCTAGTAATAACCCCGGCCATAGACAAAACAGTTTGTAATTAATATAAACCTCTGTGTGTTTATTTGAGACCAAACAGCTGTGGGACACAGGAAAACTTTTGAAAACAAAGAATGATTTTTTAAAAAACTCACATTTTCAGAGGGTTCAGTTTATAATCCTTTGGAGCCATGAGACTGGGCAGAACATCATGTTAGAAGTAGTAGAGGTTATCAGTTATTTTACTTCATGGTAGATCAGAAACCCAAAAGAAAATCAGGAATGAGCCAGAATAATAAATACCCAAGTACTTTTCTCCATTGGCCCATTTTCTTAATCTAGGTCCCACTTTATACAGCATCCAGAAATAGCACTGTCATCTGGAGACTAGGTAGTTCAGATGAACCTGTGGGGGCCTTACTATAATTCATCCACAACTCCACAACACAGTCTACAACACCACAGCACAGTCCACTGCACATAGTTATTGCTCTAACAGGAATTCTTTTGGGGGTAAGAATGAGATATGGAATAGTGTGTGGTATTTAAGTGATAAGCTGTGTGACATAATTGGGGAAGTGAGAGAAAAGATGATATGGAAAACGTGAACTTTACTGTTTCAGATTTATCAGAGACAGGAACAAATAACATCTGAACTTCTCTCCTGTCTCCATCTCCCCCCATTGTCTCCCCCCGCCACTTCTCTCCTCTCCCCCTGCCCTACTCTCCAAGACTAGTCTGAAAATCTGTATGAAGCTAAGGATGACCTTGAATTCCTGATCTTCCTGCTACATCTCACAATCCCTAGGATTAATGAAGCACGCCTCTGTTCCTGGTTAAATCCCAGTCTTAATGTGCTATGGTTATTGGAAATTTTGTAAAGTCAAAACACCAAAATAAAAGTTACTTAATTCATACCAAAATTTTAAAAAGCACTACATTGAGGACAAGATAAGAGGTGTGTGTGTGTGTGTGTGTGTGTGTGTGTGTGTGTGTGTGTGTATGGAGACTTCACCTTTCTGCCTAACTGGGGCCTGTCTCTCATTTCTAGTTGTTGACATCTCACGTAACCATGAAAGCTTTTGCAGACATAAGGAATCATTTGTAGAACACTAAGGATGAAATTACATGCTTTACACAGGTTTTTTTTTTTTTTTTTTAGTTTACCTACCAACATTTTGCATATGTGTATGTTTCAAAATTTAATCAAGAAAACCATACACTTTATTTAGGCATTGTTTTCCCAGAGCTTATCTGTTAAATAGCTAATGTCCAAATTAATACCATTAAGAAATGAGATCTTTGGGAAGGTAGTGAGGATATGAATATAGAACCTCACGGAGATACAAATTAATGATCTCACATACTTTCTACTCTATGAAATGATGAGATTCTTAACAGACTTACCGTAAAGACAGTCAGGGAGTCAAGCTTACTTCACAGTAGTTATCCCTATCAGTAACATTTGACACTATCAGAAACCAGTTCTAGCAGATTATAATTAACTAGAGTCCATTCTATATTGGAATATACTGAATTTATTCATTATACACTTTTTGCATTCAGCATTCCATTCAAAGTGTCATGTAGTATTCCTACACTTTCAGGCTCCTTAAGTATAGGAGCTATCTTAAGATCTCGGGCCCCTGTTCTCAGTTCTATACAGACATATGATGAAAATGATATTTTATAGTTCTAATTCAATTACAAGTCAAAGCAATGATTTGGTGCTGGGGCTGGGCAGCAACTGGATGGAGAACTGTAGACAGTCTGCAGTGGGAAGACAGACACGTGCTGAGGAGAGGGAACGAAAGCCAGGCATGGTGTCAACTTCAGCAGCTGCCATGTTGTCTGTGGACTTGTGCCCCACCTTAGATCCAGATGTAACATTTATCTAATTATTCTTTATCAATTAAAACTCTGGAGTCAGATATTTGGGTAAGAATCCAATTGATCAAAAAAAAAAAAAAAAAAAAAAAAAAAAAAAAAAAAAAAAAAAAAAAACCCAGCAGAGAGTCAACAAAGTAAACTCCTTTTTTTCTCTTTTTCAATCCAATAAGGGCAGAGCCTTTCTCTCAGTCCCTCTCTACTACTTCCTGTGTCTCTTCATATGTTCTCAGTTCAAAACCTCTATGGCTAATTTTGGTCAGCTAGTAACTGGTTCCATCCTCTGATTCAAAGTAAACTTTATTGCCAGGATGGGGAGTGTCAGAGTGTAATCAAAATATCTCACAGCACTAGATATAATAGTTTTAGAAGCAGAACAATTTTCCTTGTTTCATTGAGATTTTGAATTTATATTAATTTTGATTGCAACAATAGCTAGTTTTTATCATATAAAATAATCAGAATACAACTTATAATTTTATAATACAATTGCATACATTCTTATTATTTGTACTGGCTAATTTAAGATTTCTTTTATATGTCACAGAAAGAATGAACCACTTAGATAATATTTAAACTATTAGTGATTTATGTTGAAGTTTCTGCTTACTTTAGATTTCACTAAGAGTATTTTTTAAAAAATTGTTACAACAGAGGCTTGAGGAACTTGAATGAATTTTATTTAGAGCTGTTGTGAATTCCTCTAGTACCAGAAAATTACTTCCTATTTAGGAGACAGTGAAAAATCACAAGCAACCAAACAGTAAAACCCAGTCTTTAAAAATGAGGCATACCAAAAGAAATACAAATAGTAAATGGCACATTATTAATCTGTCATGGAATGACAATGATAAAGCTTTGTTTTCCAGGAAAGACATATTTTACTAGATGACCTTATATTATGGCTCTTTGCTGATTATCTATCTATCTATCTATCTATCTATCTATCTATCTATCTATAACTTATCTATCTATATATCCTTCTTTCCTCACTCCCTTTACTCTGAAAAACACACAGATATAGACTCCAGGTCCTTAGCTATTATGTAATTAGCCTATATTCAATACTCTCTCTCTCTCTCTCTTATCTATCTGCCTATTTCTCCTCCTTTCTTCACTACCTTCATTTGGAAAAACACAGATATAGGCTCTAAATTCTGAGCTATCAGGTAATTAGTCTGTATTCAAAACACTGATTTTAGGGTGGAAAAAAGCTGAGATTTAATTAACATTTTGAAAATAGCATCAACTCCTTAAATCCACATTTCTATTAATATTATCTCTATATTTGACTTTGATTAGAGGTCTAGAAGTATGATTCTTCTTATAAAAATAATTCAATGAATAAAAAAATGAGAAAGCAGTGCTTAAATTACCCTTCTATTGAGATAAAAATGTTTAAAGCACTTTGATTCTCAACTGCTGTAAGATTATGCTCTTGTACATTGTAAATATTTGTCATCCCTATTGGTTCAATACAATGCTAATTAGCCAGAAATCAGACAGGAAATATGGGTGAAGCTGCTAGACTAAGAAAACTCTAGGAAGAGGAAGAGGAGGCACAGATGACAGCAGACACTGAGGTAAGAAGACAAGAATGCTGTTGGGAGAAAAGGTACCAAGCCATGCGGCTAAGCAAAAATAAGAATCATGAGTTAGTTTAAGGGTAAGAGTTAGCAAGCAATATTCTTGAGCCATAGGCCAAACTGTTTGTAATTAATATATGACCTTGTGTGATTATTTGGGACTTCTGGTCTAGATCTTGAGGCTAGGCCAGGCCAGAAACATGTGACTACAAATGTTGTTTCAACATGGAAAATGATTTAAATATACCTGAGAAAGCTTTAAAAATATTCTAAAAGGGAGTAAAAAAAACATATTTTTATTGTTTCTCCCAAGTGGACGATGGTACAAAGATGCCTTGGCATGTGGGATTGAGATGCAACATGTTTCAAAGAAACCTCTGTTCAAGCACAAGCTACATATGGCTATTGCATGTATTCTATTTAGTATATAATGAAAATCCAGAACCAGATATTGGGGAAAAGCTGGAATATCATAGAAAGGAATCAAACCACAGTCAATTTTCACCCAGACAACTTCTTGGGCCAATCAGGATAATGCTACCTTCTAGGGTCCTCAGCCTGGCTGGTCGCTTCCATAGAGTGCCTGAACATCTGCCTCCTCCTGCCCAGAATATTTTCCACACCCAGTTGTTTCATTCTGCATCATAATCTTAGAGTTAGTCTTAAAGGTGTGAGCTACTACTGTTTGGCTGTTAGGCCTTTAACTCACAGAAATACAGAAAGACCTCAATCTAATGGTATTTAAAGGTATGGGTATTCACTCAGTCATCCAGTGTGTTGGGATTTAATGTGTGACTCACTACTCTCTGACCTTCATTGCTTGACTGTGGGTGATTCTGTTCTCTGATATTCTGCAGTTCTTCTGATATGATACACAAATTTTGCATTTTCTTTTAACAAGCATGCTTGAGTTTAGAGGAGGAGAGAGCTACACTCCAACTCAAAAACCAGCTTTAATTCATAATTAAACTGGGACTTCAACTATTCTGAAAAACAAATAAATATATATAGGTATTAAACAGTGAGATTTTACCGTGTAGGGTACAATGGGACCAATAGGTATGTTATAACTTTGCTTGTAAATTTTTTCATGAACAGCCTTCCCTTCTGCTTGAGATTGCTAAATTTCCAAGGTCTTTTGACTTCTTGAAGATGAGTATTTATAGTTTCAATAAAGACAAAACCAAAAACTTGCCCCAATTCTTGAGTTTTTCTTACAGCTTAGAAAATTGTCAATCGTGTGGATGGGTCACCATTTCTTTTTATCAAGAAGTTTTTCCAGTACAAATTGAGTCTTTATTAATTTTGATGGTATCCATAGCTTTTCTCCACCAGCAGAAACAAAACCCCTTTCCAAAAGTGAAACATATCCTGATATCCATTCTGAGGTCAGCACAACTTTGAAGTAGACAGGTTGATTTAGCTCAGTCATTTTTTCTACAGTCCAATGCCTTTTAACAGCTGTTGTTCATTCTCATTAACATTGAGAAAATTCAAAGGTAATAAGTCATTATGTAGTTTATTTCTGGGGTTCTTTGTTATTCCTTTCTGTTTTATTTAGCATATCCTTTAGTGTTTGATTTGTCTCTCTATGACTACTTGCTCTGTAGGGTTGTGTGGTATAACTGTAATGTGTCTTACATTATAATAAGCAAAAAAAATTCATTTTACTAGATACCAATGCTGGTATTCTTAATTTGCACAGGTATTCCCATAATGACAATAACTCCCAGCAAATGTGTGATCACAGAATTAGCCTTTTCTGAATTCAAAGCAGTTTCCCATTGAAGTCCTGAAAATGTATCTATTATATGATGTACATATCTTAATTTTCCAAATTCTATAAAATGAAGCACAACAATCTGCCAAATTTCATTTCTATGTATACCTTTATGCTTCCTTCCTGCCAGTAACGGAGTTTGGTTATAGAAGGAACAGGTAGGACAGCTTTTTAGAATTTCTTTGGCTTGCTGTCAAGTGATAGTGAAATCCTTTTTTAAACCTTTTCTACTGATGTATCTTTTTTTAAATTAAACTCTGAGACCTCACATGGGAGTCAACAAAGTCTGGCATATGAAACTCTTGCACATTTTCTATTAATAATTTATCAATCTCATTACCAACTTGTGCTAGAGGGTCTGTCAGACCTGTATGGAATCAAATGTGTGTTATATAGAAGTGATGATACCTATTCCTGATCATTTCTTGTAACAGAATAAATAATGAAATTAGTTCTGAGTCATCAGAATTAAAGTCAGCAGTTTCGATGCATAAAATAACACTTTTCTGCATACTGAGTGAGAGTCAGTGACTATATTAAGAGGTTATGTAAAATCTATTAACACCATCATGATAGTATATAATTCTGACCTATGAATAGAATTATAAGTGATTTGAGCCACTTTTCTGATTTGTAACCATCCTTTCCTGATATGTTTGCATCAGTATCAAACAAAGAGGCCCCAGAAATTAATTTATCTAAAAAAACATGAGGACGAATCTAGTTAGTTCCTTCTATAAATTCAATTCTTTTTCTTTGAGGATTTCTGGGGTTAATCCCCACCACCACCACCACCAAATACTACAAGCTCTTTGTCAAGGTTCACTTTCTGTCTATACTTGGACAGTTTCCTCATTAGTTAAAGATACAACAATTTTTACTTGGTCAATTCCTGTCAGTTGATAAATCCTCAATTTTCACTTAAAAATAAAAATAGAAATCTTTTTCACATATATATTTAATTTCTTACTTGTTTTATGTGGTAGAATTATCCATACCAATATAATATTTTCCCTTTGCATTAAAATTCCTCTAGGTAAATGCTTAGAGAGTAAAGTAATCAGACGGCAATGAAGGTCTGGATCCACAGGATGAACATGCGCATCCTATAATTTCTTTTTCACCAAAACAAATTCTCAGCTTCAGCTGACAATTATTATCTAGAACTATGTAAGTCCTTGTCCCCATTTAGGGTTTTGAACCAATTATCCAGTTCATGATTTTATATCCCATTAGTGGTCTATAAATTGGAAATTTCTCCTAAAAATCTTTGGAAATCATTAAGAGTCTAGAATTTATTTCTCCTTATTTGCACCTTTCATGGTCTAATTTTTGTTAACATATTTTGTATTCTAAATAATCGATGGAATCCCTTCTTTGCATTTTTTTTCAGGGGTACTTTGCAATCTCTAATCAGGCAAAACATTTTTAATGTTATTTAAACATTCTTCCTAATGTATCTATATTTGAGTCAGACAAGATTTCATACGCGTAGTATTAGTAAATCATGGATGGTGGAAATTGCCTTTGAAAGATCAGCAGTTGTTGTGCCTTGCTTTTTTTTTTTAATCTGAATGGTTGGGAATTGGCATGTTATTCAGGAAAAACAGAGTGCAAGATGGCTTAAATGTACAGGAACAGAAGAGATAAGGCCTCACATGAAGGCAACAAAGTCTGGCATATCATGTTGTGGCAGGACCGTGTCTTTTCCTCCTATATCAAGGCTTAACAAGATATATTTCTACATGGAATGTGCTCCAAAAAGCAATTTCATGCACCAGGGATAAATATGTACTGCTGCCAGAGGCCCCACAAACTGTCCATATCACTTTACTGTCATTTGCATTTAGAAAGCCTAGTCCAGTCCCATGGTGGTTCCCTAGCTGTGAGTCAAGAGACATTGAGCCCCCAGTAGCTTATGTCGGCTGATAAAGCCAGTTCATGCACTAGGGATAAATACAGGTACTACTGCCAGAGGCCCCACAAACTACCCATACCACCCAACTGTCATTCACATTTAGAGGGCCTAGTTTAGAGGGCCTAGTTCAGTCACATGGAGGTTCCCCAGCTGTGAGTCCAGAATTATTGAACCCCCAGTAGCTTAGATCAGCTGATTTTTAATTGATTGCAAGGCTTTTTCACAGTGAACACCAAAGGGAAAAAAAAAAACACTAAAGAAATAAAATGAAAACTTAGAAGCTTCCCTAACTGTGATTGTTAGGTTTATTTCTTTATAGTTATCAACATGTCATTAAGTGTCAATTTAATGTTATACCCTTTAATAGAATAATAATAATAGGTTCTATACTAAGACTTCTGTCTACCACGTGACCTGTGGCTCACCTATGTTCCTTCCATGTATCTTCTTGGAAAGCTAGGTCTATCTGTCTGACTCTGCCCTTCCTTTCCTACCTATTCTGATTTGCTCACCTACTTTTTCTATGGTGCCTGTCATGGGCCAAAAGTGCTCCTTTAATTAAAGATTAATATTCACAGCATACAAAAAGACATTCCCACATCACCTCCCCTTTTCTGTCTAATCAAAAAGGAAGTTTTCAATTTTAATATGGCAAAATTACATATAACAAACAGCTATCAACAATAATTACAGTTATAATATCTAGTCTATCTGTATTTAGCAAAATTAAAGAAAATACTCTATCATTTCCCTTATCCTTATGAATCTAAAGTTTCATGTCCAATATACCTTTCAAATAACTAAGAAAAACTATACCTATAACTATCTAATCTTCAACTACATCAAAGACCACAGAAGGATATGTTTACCCACGTAAACTGGAAGTGCAAGCAATTTCTAAAATCTAGAAAGGACAGAGATGACACCTATCTGCCTGGACAGTCACCTAAAGTTCCTTTATAAGTTGGGGCATCCATCTTCAGCCTACAGGCCCAGAGTCTCTTTTCATTTCAGTGAAGCAGGAAATCTGCTCTGTCCATTTTGGTATAATTCACCAGTCACTTCTCCTTGAATCCTGAAGAATGTCTGACACTTTTCTCTGCAAAGCAGGAACCTGAATGGCCATCTCAGCTCGTTTTGCCAAAGTTCATAGGTCATCTTCCTATGGAACCTGCATGTCCAGTTTAAACAGCATACTGTCAAACAGTCAATATAAGAACAGGTTCATGTCCAGTGGCTAACCGATGCCACAAAGACACTAATCTCCATATGGATTTTCGTTGATGTCCATTTTTCTCTTGAAGTAAATTGGTGCTGCCAGGAACAGATCTGTCTCACTGCCTAGAAAAAGTCTAAGTTCTTAAAACATTTTAAATGCCATATTCTGTAGGTCTTTGAAGTATTTGAAGATTGCCTATCTAATTGAATTGTATCTTTGTATATCTAAAAATCTAATATGCATTTCTTAATTATACATTAAAATTTTAAATCAGTTACATAAACATCATATCTTAAACAAAAGTAAAAAATGCATACAGCATAAGAAAATTGACCTAAATTTGTATTAATAAAACAAAACCCATACCAATGTAAAATGAGATTAGCAGCTGATTTTCTGATCCAAGTAAATTCAATAATCTAATTTTTAAAAACTACTCATACACCATATCCCCTTTATCTTCTTAAAAAGAGATTAACTATGACCATTAACCATTTATAATGAAAACAAACATGTATAAACAATATTTTGGAGATTTGGATGTAGTTTTCCATTACTACTTCCTGCTTGAGGGGTGCTGGAAATCTTACAGATTCTTTAGACTAGATCATCTTAGTCTGCAGCCCTGAAGCTGATGTGACCATATCTTCTCATCAGAGAATTTTCAGGTGGTCTTGCTTGATGAAACCATATTTGCCTGGAAGCAATCCACAAGTTCTCATCTTCTGTGGAAACAAAAGCAGAACTCTTCCAAAGCAATAAATTCTTAGACACAAACTTCAAAATCAAGATACCTTTAAAATATATATTCTTGTTAAACTTAAAATCCTTTGCAATCCATTGTCTTTCTGCAGTTAGCTCATTAACAGTTAAAAAATTAAAAGAAAACAAAAATAATAATCATAATCCAGATTCTTTCTTTATTTTCCATCTTTATGTCACTTTTTATATTTTTATTAGTCTATTTCTCTTTCTAATAGACTTTCTCTACTTTCTTTGTTTTCCCTCTGAAGCCTATGTACCTATTACACACATTGTAATCTGTTAACAGGTTTTTTTTTTTAAAAAAAATCTGAATCTGTTCTATTGTGAAACCTTAATCATCTTCCAACTAGAAGAGCTTTTGAAATACTCACACTCAAAGAGCCACATAGTTTTTGTGGATAAAGCTGAATCAGTAATTTCTCTTAAAGAGTTCGCAACTCATTTTGCTGCCAGCATACAGAGGAGACCCAAGAAATGCTGCTACTAAGAAACCATTTGACTCTGTTTCCTTTTGTTCAATATAAATGTAAACCTTAAATCAATCACATGCTACCGAGTCTTTTGTGAGACTTCGAAACTGGCCTGATTGCACCTTAGACTCCCACTGCATGTCCCCCAGCACTATTTTGAATGTGGTCAAATGCCACGCTTTCTCTGTACAATGACCCGCTTCAGATACACAATTTGAAATCTACTACTGGCTCTGTTTCTGCTCTAGAACCCTTTCTAATCTTTCTCTGTTTTTATGTGGGTGTTCAGTCCACCCAGGGATGTCATCTGTTACAATAAGGTTTCTTGCCCCCAGGTCCAGACCCACAGACCTGCAGCCCCAGAACCCTTAGCCACCTGCTGCTGCTTAGTCAGATGCTTATATTAAGTTCATGCTGTTTGGTCTATGGCATAGGCACATTGCTAGCTAGCTCTTACATCTTAATTCAACCCATTCTCATTAATCTGTCTGCCACACAGCCTGTGGCACACCTGTGTTCCTTACATGTTTCTTATTGGTCGCCTGGGTCTATCTGTATGACTCTGCCCTTCCTTTCCTACCCATTCCGATTTTCCCACTTACTTTTTCTGTGGTGCCTGTCATGGGTCAAAACAGCTCCTTTATTTAAAGATTGATATTCACAGCATACAGAAAGACATTCCTACATCAGATGAATGAGGAAAATAAACATGCATGGAGGGATCTGCCTAAGTCTGAGGTTACCTCCTAACAGAAAACTTCATCATCCTGTGTGATGGGATTAACAGCATGAATCTGCACTTGGTCATTCTGGGTGATGGGTTTAAAAGTGTGAGCCTCTGGTCTTCAAGGTTTAACTGTGGATGATTCTGTTCTCTGATATTCCAGGCTGATTTTATTAAATATATAACATATTACCACATACGGCAGATTTTAGGTTTCTGCTCTTATGGACAAAAAGGAAATGGAATCAGGAACAGCTTCTTGGCAGCAGCATTTTCTAAGAGAGGACTATTTATGCTGGTGGCAATCAGAGGCATGGCTCCTTTAACAGAGGCTTTCTGACTCCACGTTAGGGGCCAAAAATATGTGGCTCTTTTAAGAGGCAATGCTGTCAAATACTTAAATAAAGTTCATGAGCAGTGGGCAGTGGTGCTCTATTTGGTGCCAATGTGGATCCTAACATTAGCAATGGTTGGTGTGGTAAACAGGGGACCTGCCAGTCACTTAACCATGAACTTAAGTTCTTACAAACCTAGTCAGATCTTAGCAGATTCAAGGTGTGATCAGAAACAGAAAAGGAGTAAAGATATACAGTACAGGTAGATTCAGACAAGAAAAAAAAAAAAAGAAGAAAAACTCTATGTTTACAGTGTGTTTTAAAGTATACATAGATTTGGAAGAGAAAAGAAAAAGAGTAAAGTCCTTATAGAAGAAATAGAGAAAAAGATATATAAGCCACATAAAGATGAAAAATACACAGAGATTCTGGAAACTGTATGTTATTTTGTCTTTGAACTGCTTGACCTCTGAGAAAGCAGAAGAGCTGCTAAGAGTAATTTGATTGTAAATTCTCTTATATTAATTTGACCTATATATTTTGTAAATGCCTTGACTTCTAGATTGATGTCAAAAGACATATTACTATGGAGGAAAGTTTATATATATATATATATATATATATATATATATATATATATATTTCCCACAGAAATATATAAATATATATATATTTCCCACAGAAATAAGTGAGAGGTTAGGGATTTGTTCTGTGTTACGAAAAACCAGGTTTGATCAAGGAAGACCTCCTGAAAAACGTCTGATGATAATGGATGGCCCAGATGATCCAACATCAGAGCACCTCTGCTGCAGTTTCCTTCTGAGATCTACATCCAGTACAACTTCAAGGAGACAGGCTGTGATGAACAAGTATCACAGAATACTCAAGTCAGGACTTCACCATAATCCTGAATTTTCTCAGGATCCCAATAACATTACCAGTGTCCACAATCAGCAAGAAGTAGTCTAGAGAATTAAGCCCACATTCCCCCAAAAGGGATTATAAATGTTTGTTTTTATTTGTGGTATTTGTTACAAGATGCTATATAAATAATGGTCTGGAAAAAAGCTATACAATGAAGATTAGATTTCAGGATCCTGTTTTAAAAGATAAAAGGGAAATGCTGTGTCATTATGCTTTTGCATATTGTAAATACTTGTCACTCCTATTGATTTAATGAAATGCTGATTGGCCAGAAGATAGACAGGAAGTATGTGCAGGGCTACCAAATGAAGAACATTCTTGGAGGAAGAAGAGAGACACAGAAACCAGCAAATGAAGAGGAAGGAAGATAAGAATGCTGCTCTGTGCAAAGGTACCGAGGCACGTGGCTAAACAAAATAGGAATCATGGGAGTTAATTTAAGAGTAAGAGTTAGAAAGCAATAGAGCTGAGCCATTGGCCAAATAGCTTGTAATTAATGTACCACCTTGTGTGATTATTTGGGACTGGTGGTCCATATCTTGGGTCTAGACCTGGCCAGAAACTTTTAACTATACTAAACAATCGGTCAGAGATTTTTGGTTGCTAGTGTTTTAGTCATATTTCAATATTTCTTGGTATTTTCTGGATAACATGTCATCCACATAGAAATGGCAGATGTGGCAGAAGTACTAAGTGGAAGAATGTGTGGCAAATATGCCACATGCACAAGGTTTGGGGTTTACTCCTCAGCAAACTTCTACCGGAAGATGTTCTCATTCAGTAATTACTTGCTTGTCTTTATGTCTCTCTTATCCCTGAAAAAGCCATAGACACAAAAGAGCAAACTGTAAATCCTTAAAATGAATTATTAGCAGCCACTTGCCAATCACTGTCCTGAATGTTTGCTCATGCCACTCAGATTTGTTGTCCCTGACAATTACTCTGGAACAAATTATAATCATATATCAAATTTATTTTTAAAACTTTTGAATAATCTTCTTTTTAAAAGATTAATCAAAGTTTTTTCTCCTATAAGAGACTTTTATATAGGAAGTAAATTTATTCTTAATGCAGGAATAAAAAATGTATAGCTATTAGTATATTTAATGATTTTGACAATGGGAGAGTGGGACACATTCCTGTCTCAGAATTTCTTAATCCATTTTGCTCTATCATAAACTCACTCCATCTCTTATCAAAAATTATATCTCTTTCATAGATGATAGAAAAGTTTTATTTCAGTCATAGCTTAGGAAACATCCTCCTCTTACTAATTTTCTTTTAATTGGAACTGAAGAAAATAGAGTGAACCACTTTTTTTTTTTTTTTACTTTCTTGACCTAAAATGACTTTAGATATAACTTTGATGCTGATTGATTCTTTTCCACTGAATGTTTTAGAGAGAGTAGGTTGATGTCATTAGAGGTGGAAAAGTGAGCCATGAGATGAATTCAATGTAGTCACTCTCAAGCTAAACAGAGTATTAGGAAAGCAGCCCTCAGTCTAATAATATGCAATCCAAGTCAGCACTGAGTCTTCAATCAACACCAAGGAAAGTTTTCCAACTTCTGCTTCTGCTTTTGGGAAATATGCTCTATTCTGGACTCAGAATTCAGCCTTAAGGTGTTTCGTCCATATGAGAAAAGCTACCACCAAGTAAGGGCAGCTTTTACCTTAAGGGGATCTATATAGCTCATGCAATCAGTTCTTTGAAATCTTTTAATATAAAGCATATTGGATTCCTGTAGTAATTTCATTAGCCTTGTTACATTGCTAGCCCTGAAAGAATACAATTTAGTTTTCAACTTGGATTTTGACATCATTGATGAATGACTAATTATTGCAAATGATATAATTAATTCCAAATATATTAAATGTTTGTAAGAGCCTGGAGACCAAATTAGGTGCTGAGTTTTTTTTTTGTATTTTGTTTGTTTTGTTTTATTTCTTCTAACAGCAAGTTAGAGCCTATGGTCTAAAGGAATTGGCAAGTACTCCGATGACTCCACATTGCGCAGTGTCCCGAGCTAGGAGGGGCTTGTGGGAACAGTGGAGAGGAGAATATTCTTCACTGTGGTTTTTCTTTTTGTAGTGTATCTCCTAGCTGGAGTACCTAGTGTCTCAAGAAGCACAGAGAGCAAATATGTCAAATATTTAGTCTTTGGATTTAAAAGACATAGCCCAAGTACATTGGGAAAACATTACATTTTAATTTAATTTTAGTTTTGCAGTCTAATCTTGTTCTATGGTACTTGTGGGTCTGGGACTCATCTTGTATTCTGGGCTGGGTTAAACACAGGAATGACTCTCTTGTTTTAATCTTTGATATGCTGTGATTACAGATTGAGAATGTTAGATTTGAACAGCTTGTAAATTAATTCCTGTCATGATATAAGCATTAAGCTGGCAATTCAAATAGAATTTTTTATACACTGCTATCATACTTTATGCAGTCAATTTCTTAATATACATTGGTTCCAGATTTTTTGGCTGTATATTCCAAACTGGCTCCCTCAACTCTGTAAATAGCCTAGGTCAGCTTCTAGTTATGGCCTCCATGTTCTACCCTTTACAGAGCTTGGATTACAAGTGTGTACCACCACTTCAGTTTCTTCTAAAACAATAACAACAGTAAAATAGAACACTATCTATATGGAATATTAAAGCTCTCTCTCGCTTTCTCCCTCTGTCTCTCTGTCTTTCTTTCTCTCTGTCTTGTGTGTGTACTTAATTTTTATAGTTGTTAATGTAGTCTAGATATTAATTATTGTTCTGAAGTATAGTTAACAAATATTTTTTTTCTTTCATTCTGTAGTGTACTCAAAAGGTTCTCTGTTGCTAGCTTCATATTCCAGAAAATCTCTCCCACTCATGTTCCCACGGTAGCTTATAAAAATTGAACTTGGAAGCTTAATATTATAGAATATCATAGCAAATTCTGGGCCAGTAGTTCATGATTATTATTAGCTAGCTATTATACTTAATCTATAGTTCTTATCTATGTTTGCCCATTGGCTTGGTACCGCTTCTGATTTCAACATTTTCAACTTGCTTCATTTGTGGCTGGTTGCTGGCTCCTTTTCTTCATCTCTTCCCAGAATTCTCCTCATCTGCTTACCCCGTCTCTACTTTGTGTCTAGCTACTGACCAATCAACACTTTATTAAACCAATACAAATAACAAATCTTTACAGTGAACAGGAGCACTGTCCGCAATGTAGTCTGTGTGTTCATGTGCTGATAGTTTCTGTTGCCCAGAAGAAGCTCTAAAGTTCATGTAATAGCTCTTGTTACTTCTTGAATTTATTTTCTGTACTACTAAAGAACTGTTAAATATATTCTGCCTATGCCTACATCTTGAAAAACTTTGTTTACTTCTAGTCCTTTCAGAATTGGATGATTTTGTGCAAAGTAAAATATATGGATGTAAATGTCTTCTTTTAAGGGTTGACATCTTGGGTTGCTTTTAAAGTATACCATTTTTCATAATTATGTAATTCAATTTTCTATAAAATGTTACTGATTAATTTTATTTATAAATATACATATTTCCAAACACAAACATATCTATTGTATTTATTTGTGTTAGAATTCCACATACATTGCAGGTGTCTCTGCAGCCACTAGGACAGCAGAGTGTTATCTATATGAGATAAATCATTTTAATTTGACTCTGTGGCTGATGTTGTTTCAAGGTTCAAGAGCTTAAAACCTAGCAGATTATTTCAGGCACATTTGAGTATAGCACAATTGAGAAAAAGGATTTCTGGTAATAATTACCTCAATCCCATGTGCTGAAGACAACCACACCTAAGCTCATTTAATATATCAGTAACAGCTTCCAAAAAAGTAAGATTCTATAAATTAACTGAAAAAACAGGTTCATATAAACAAACTAATGATAAGGGTTTGTTGGAGCCAATGTGGCATGGCTATATAGAAAATACAATGGTCACCAGGCTATTTATTATCCACATCTGTGCCCAGCTCCCTGAGAGAAAAAACAGGTTAGTTTGAAAAGACAAACTATGTGGACTATGTACATAGTCCAACCTAATCATAAAAACAGAGAATATATATTCTTGTTTAATGTAAATTCTATAGCAGACACAAGTAAACAATGGTTTTGCATCAGATTGGATATCAACCTGAGTGTGAAAATGGGAAAAATGATTTAGAAAACCTAAACATCTTGAGAGAACAAGAGGTAATAAAATTACATTAATATCACCAATTAATGTGTACATGAGGTCTAATAAAAATAATTACTCTTCCATCAATAATACCGATTTTCCTCTTTTAAATACCCATTTTCTCTGTAAGGCATCTCATCCTTGATTTTTATGCAATTCCATTGCATGTTTCTATGCATGCATTTTTATTATTATCATTTATTCTCACTGACCCTTATTGATTTTCCCAAGTCCAAATACTGGTACCATAAATTCTGCATTATATTTGCTCTTGTATTTCTCATTGATTATTTTTTTCTGATCAATTTTTGTACTTAATTTATCAAATCACTATTTGCTTTATTTCCACTATTTCTCTTTTGAATTTTTTTTATCATCTTGTGTTTCTGGGCTACGTTCTGACTCTAACTCTAGACATTAAGACCGCTAACTCCTTTCTTTAATTGTGTCAAATGTGACATCTCACACAGTTCCTTTGCAACAATTTTCAATTCTGAGTAGGATTTCTTATTTCAGATCTGTTAAATGGAGATGATAGGACTTTGAAACCCCCTCAACATTCCCATAATTCCTTTTCTATGTCTTAGAATTTTATTGAATGATGCATTTACATTCTGATTATGAATATCTACCATCATTAGTGTTATGAAATTTGATATTTTTTCTCAATGATGCTTTGTATACAATATCTTTATTTTGAATTCATATCTGAACTGCTTTTAATTACATATGATCTGAGAGATTTGTCTTTATTTCTTCCATGAATCTGAATAAATTCCAGTCTAGAAACCTTTTCTTATTGTTTGTATATGTGTTCATGGTGTGTGCAGATGTATGTGTTTGAAGTTTTGCAACTGCATATATGTATGTGGGTATCTTTGTACTTGTGTATATGTGGAGGCTTGAGATTAACCTTAGGTGTCTGAATAGATCAATATTTATTGAGAAAGGATATCCCACTGGACCTTGAAATGCCAATTCCCACTAATCCAGCTTTCTCCAGAGATCCTCTAGAGAAAACAGCATTACAAGCCTCTGCTGTGCCTGCCAGATTTGTAAGTGAGTTCTGGGAATCAAAACTTGGGTCTTCACACTTGCAAGGGCAAGTGCTTCATTGGATGAGTCATCTCCTCAGGCTCCTCTAGAACTATTTAAACCAAATTACCAGATGGGATTTTTAAAGAGACAACTAGATTTGTAAATTTATTCCATAGTCTGTGAATTTATGAGATTGTGATCAAAATTCATGAGGAGATTCTCATAAATCTCCACTCAAAGCAAAATGAGTATGAGCCCTTGTCTCAACTTTACCCTCCAGGGAGGCTTTCAGCCCACTGGCCAAGGTGGGCCATTCACAGTCCTGCTGTATGTATGCAGACTGTCTGCTTGACTGCGATTTCTACACAGTTTAGTATTTCTGTACAAATACTAAGCTCTACTTCCTCTCTACTCTAGTAGCCATGGAAACTGACACCATAGACAGCCAAAGAAGGCAGATGGTCCTAGTGTTCTTCCCCATTTGGGGTTTGCATCCTTTAGCATTTCTGAAAACTTTTTCTGATTATCAATAACATAGTCATATTAGGGCAAGCCAGTGGATAGTCTATCTTACATTGTCCACAATTATACTGGGGCATTTTCTCTGAGCATCTCATCAGCATTCTTTCCTGGGAGTAGAAAGTCTGCTGAAATGAATTTTTTTTGACATTAAGTTATAACCCTGGGAGAATTATTTTTTTTTCTTTATAGCACTAACCCCAATCCTTGACTATAAGAGATATCAAATGCTATATGATGTGAGAAAAGCATTACTGAAGGACCAGATGAATAAAGGAAGAAATTTCCCCCCAATCCCAGTGTGAATTTTCAGGTTAGAGTCTAAAGAAAAATTTTGTGACAGAGTTTAAAGTTGGTTATATACTTTGTATTCTTATTTGATGGTGAGCATCCCTGATACACTGCACATTCAGGAATTTACACTGCATATCTTTCAGAATGAGGTACTTTGTCTAGTCAATCCTAAAATCCCAGAAGGAAACTTAAATGTATTTGTTAATATTTTAAATGTGGAAATAGACCAAAAGACTCTAAGATCAGTAATGATTAATGACTTGCTAAACTTGATTTTCATATTTTATACAGGATATGGAACAAATGTAGCCACAAGTAAGCGAATCAATTTTAGAGTTTGTTGTCACATAAACAGTTGTACATTTATTGGTTTTCCAATATAATATGAATTTACTTTCACTCTGAGATTTAATGCTTCTGATAGATAAGATCTTTTTAACAATTTATTTTGTAAGTTTATGCATAAAAAGTTTATGTTGCGTTTCACTTTTAAATTATATTATGATATAGTGACAATTTGCTT